>CAODLS010304753.1:0-25114 GCA_948243855.1 Flueggea neowawraea
GTCTGGCGTTGTGAACGACAAGCCGTTTTCTTCTTCAGCAAACGACCGACCGTCTGTCAACGCGAACGACACGTCGTTTTCATCTCTAACGAACGACCGAGCATCTGCCGATACGAATGACAAGTCGTTTTTCCCTTCAGAACAAACGACGTGTCGTTTCTTTCTTCAGCCGAACGACTGTGCACCCAAGCGCCGAACGACACGCCGTTTGGTCCACTTGATGAACGACTTGTAGTTCGTTTCTGATTTTCTTTTCTTCCAATTTATTTCTTTTTTTCAATTCCAACCAATTTTCACTTAATTTAATTTCACAATACACCTCAACAATCATATTAATACCAAAAAAATATTTACACTCCAAAAATATCATTAATTAATTTAATGATATTTTAAATTAAAATTAATCCTTCAAAAATAATTAATTCGAAAAAAAATTTCAAGGGAAATTTTACCCAAAATTAGTCAAAAATTCAAGTTATTACAATATATATATATATATATATATCGGTAAATATATATATACTTCGGATACTGTCTGAATGCATGCTATATGATCTGGATGAGAACGTTTTTGTAAAATGATTTTTGGAAACATATTATGTATGTAGTGTGTATACTATATGGTATCTATGTATATTCGTGTGCGGTATTTTTAAAGGGTTTTCAAAACAGTTTTTGTGAGGTCTGGAGACGATTTAGAATGTCGTTTCCTCACTAGGGATTCTTGCCCCTTTTCTTCTGTTGTCTATGTTAAACCTCTTTTTTAGGTGATATTTTTGGATGATCAACATCATTTCGGTATCTCGATCCTAGTGAGGCATTTCTTGTCTGTAGTAAGTACCTCTCATTCAGACTCTACTTTTGCTTAGTGGTTAGAGACTTGATTTTTTGCGCAAAAAGTTCCCCGTTAATTAACAAAGCTTGAACAATCCAATTTTGCTCAAGTTGTGTATAGTACATGATCGAAACCATTTTGAGAACAAAATTCGCCAATATTGGACGATTGAAGTTGTCAAGAGTGATAAAAAATAATACTTGATTTGTTTCAAAAAAGGTTCCTCGCTAATTCACAAAGATAGAACGACCTAATTTTGCTCAAGTAGTGTACGTTCCATGATTGAAATAGTTAGAGAATGAAATTGGCCAACATTGGACAATTTAAGTTTTTAGGGGAGATGGCAAACAATACTTGATTTGTTGCGCAAAAAGTTTCTCGTTAAATAGCAAAGCTGCTGTGGCCATAGCCTTGACCACAGTCATGGCTGTTGACTGTGGCTTGGCCACGTTTGGCAACCAAATGGCCATGGCCGTGGCCAAGCCTGTGGCTCCCATTTTGGCCTTTCTTCATGCTTTTAACTTCACATCCTTTTTCACATTTTTGGTCACATTTCGTGAAAATCAATTCCAACCTAAACAAATCACAAGAAATGTATAAATATAACAATAAACACTCAATTATAGGCCGAAACGTATAAATTCTTACTTGATTATTAATGTAACTTTAGGATACATCAACAATATACAAATATAGCACGTATGGCACGTAATGGTTTCACTCCCAAGACAAAGCAAATTTCAGTCTCTTAGCTTGCTTCTAGAGCTTCTCCGTGACCCTTCTCACCTAATACACTTAATCACACAATTTTCTTTCAATACAAAATGTGTATGTACTAATATATGCATGTGATGTTCAAAGATATATGTTTTCAATGTTGACACTTCTAATACGTACTTATACATGCAATTTGGTATGAATTAAGACATTCTTATATGTTGTAACCACTCTTATATGCTCATAATATTCAATAACAGTTGGCGAATGCAAACAAGGCCTATTTATGCACTCTTGCTAGTTTGTGTTATCCTTTCCCGTCGACAACCAAAATGAATTCATTTTATTATCAAATTTAAACCACATATAAAACACATATAAGAGTTTAATTATACAAAAAAAAATCAGACTCTACATCATTCAAATGAGGTCTACGCGCAATATTGAACTACAACTTTCGCCAGATTAGACCTATTTACACTTGTTCGTATTAATAGTCTGCTATAGTCATACATAGCATCTGAAACTTCATAAATATATACTAGACACACAAATAAACAACTTTTATGTTTGACACTTCAACTACATCTGTCTCTAAGTGCCGCAAAATAGGATTGCAATACAGACTGAAATCTATACGCAAATAGACTCATATCCCAATTCATGTGGGTTTACGCCTAATTCATGCTCTAATCCCTTCATTGAAAATTCAAACCTATAAATACATATTTTAATGAATATGCAAGAATGGATAAAATCACATACTTCGTTCCTAGGATGCAGTAGATGTGAAAATTGATTATTTCTAGGTTTCTTATCGAATTTTCTAAGCAAATCTATTCTTCTTCTCTTTTCTCTCAACTAAGTGACCTGAAAACAAAATGAATTTGTTCTCATTATATAACTTCTAATTTTATCATGTTTAGCTTAAGCACAATGTGGCGACATGCTTAATTTGGTCCCATCAAAAACTTCCACTTTTTTTCTTCCTATCTGCTCCATTTCTTATAATTTTACACCTATGAAAGCCTAAACCTACAAAATTATCAAGGCAAACTAATAATACTTATTTATACATTTATCTAAATGTAATTACAAAATTACCAATTTGCCTTTCTTTCATGATTATTTGACTTTTGAATGCTGATTCTCTTATCGATAAGCCCTTTATTACTTTTGTAAGTTTTTATAAAACATTCTCAAACCATAAGTGCAAATATGACGTATGCAATGTCAGATCAATGCACATATGTTATGTATATCATATGTGATGCATGCTTGTGTATATGTAATTTTGGTCATGGGCATGATAGCAGGTGCAGAAATTTATGTGCTAAATGGTGACATTATCTTTGAGGTCGAGGAAGAAGTGGTGCACTTCAATATTGAGCCAGGATGAAGACAAAGTGTGTCCAGCTAACAAGACGTTAAAGAAGCGTTTCTTAGGTGGCAATCTAAGGTTTTTATTGTTTTTCTTTTATTTCAGTCGATTTCGGTAAGTCTCAGTTCAGTTTATATTGATGTTTTCCCTTCAAATTTAGTCCTATTTTTGTTTCTTTGATTTGTTCACACTTGGTCTATAGTTCTTGTTGTATTTTCAGTAATCAACAAGGTGGAACTTAAAGAAACAAATAGTGAGGCATAATTCAGGAAAAAATGAAAAATAGTCTGGCCAAGTGCAACACCTATATACGACATGACCATGCCATATCAGGGAATCTATTTAGTGGAAAAAAACATTGCTGCACTCTTCTCTTACTTCAGCCAAGTATCGTCGCGACATCCTTCACCATAGATGAGGGAAGCATTTCTTCTTCACTTTTCACTTTTTATTTTATATTGTCTTTAACACATTGAGGACAATGTGACATTTAAAGTGGGGAGGGGGGAATACTTTGAGTATTTTGTTTGTTTGTTAGCATTGTGTTTTTGTGTTTTATGATTTCTGTGATTATTATTGCAATTTGTTTTTCAATTTTTTTCTTGAATTCTGTGTTTTGTCATGTCAAAACTATTTCTCAATTATTATTTTTTTGCATTTTATTTCTTGTTGCGTTTGCATATTGCAATCTATTTTGATGTAAATCTCTTGTTCAATTTATGTGTTTTCTGTATGTAATACCCCACTCATTCCAGCTAGCATTTCTGTAGTACTCCATTCAATTCCAATAAGACTTCCTAATTTGTCACATTTGATTTCGAATGGATATTGTTCATTTATAGATTGGTAATTGTGTTCAAGATGATGTTTTGATGATTAAGAGTGTTTAATGATGATGATTTGCAAGTTTGGGTGTTAGAAAATTGTTTCGAGAGTGTTAGGGTTTGTATTTCTACGTTAGAAATATGTTAAAAGTGTGAAATTTTGCATGAAATGCACCAAGGAGGTCATCTACATGTGTTAGACCAAAGCAAGGCATGTAAGAACTTGAAACATAATGGTAAGAACTTGAAACATAATGGTCTGGGCTACAGAATGGCCGTATGCGCACGTAGACTATATGTTACGCACGTAAGAGTATGTTACGTGCGTAGATGTTGGTGCAATGCACGTTGATCTTGGATCTAAATTTTATGGTTTGTTGAAACACATGTCTATAGATGTTGTAAGATACCATGTGCACGTAAGACTGCCTCTACGTGTGTAGATGCCATACAACGCACGTAAATGGCCATTTTTCTGCTGAAATTTGTCTGAAATGGTGTGTTTCGGTGTGAGGCCTATATATACCCTTTTCCCGACCATTGTTCGTCATTTTCATACAAAAACACTTCCAAACTCTCTCAAATCCATCTCTCCTCACTTCTTTTGATCTCCTAATGATTCATTTCCATTTGTTGAGGTAAGATTACTCTTCTAACATATCTTTTTCTTCCATTTCATGATTTAATCACTTGGGTTTCCCTTTTTGGTAATGATGACATTTTGAGTTAGGGTTTCAGATTTGACTCAATTCTGATAGAATACAAGTTGGATTTAGGTTAGATTATGTTTGAGTTTACTTAAATGAAGTGAGAAATGCAAGGATTTGGCTTAGGTTTTGTTGTTTACGCTTGTATGTTGAATGGGTATTGTAAATGATGGTTTTGAGCTTTGATCTCCGTTTTTAACGGATTTTTGAGTTGATTTGAGTTAATTTCTATTAGTATATGATAGAATGAACTTAGAATTAGTATGAGCTTGTGTTGGAATTAAATATTGATGTTGTTTTGAAATGGGTTAGGGTTTTAGCTGAGTTTGTGAAGTTTGTTCATGATTTTGAGTTTGTTGTAGTAATTGGTTGCAGATTTATGATTAGGAGGTTGATATGAGTTGTTCGAATGACTTATAACATTGGGTGTTGGCCGAAACAAAGTTTGGATTATTCTGCGAAGAATTCCTATTGCTAGAAATAGAATGTAATACTTTGAATGATTAAGGTTGGTATTTGATTATGAATTATTTAAGGGATTGAATTGTAGATTATGAAAGATTGGGAGATCGATTCTGTGAGTTTATGAAATGTTTGAGAATCGATGAAAGGGTTAGACATTCAATTGAAATAGGATTTTCAACGTTCTAGTAGGTTTGGTCTTCTGCATTTGCATTCATCACATTTCTGTAATGCCATAGTTACCCCTTCTGGATCTGTTGTAATCTGTTTCTATTCTCAACTCTATTTGACTTTTGAGGCAACCAGCCATTCACCAGTGGATTGCGATTGGATTATTAGCTCGGCGTCTAGGTGAGTGCGATGGCAACTTCGGATACATAGGCCGTGTCTTCTGAAATTATATATTTTTGATGTGTCTAGACCTTTGTATGTAATTCAGAATAATTAAAGGATATGAAATCCTAAAATTTGATTTATGTGAAAACTCTGCTATGAAAATTTGTTCTAGAAATGATTATGTTTCAGTAATGAAAATCCTATTTCGAAATAAGTATATTTTCTGCACTAAGTATTTCGTTTCTGAAGAAAATATGTGCACACACACACACACACACACACACACACACACATATATATATATATATATTCTGTAATAGATTTATTACTTAGGCAATAAGTATATTTTTGTACTAAGTATTTGGTTTCTGAAATTTATTAAGTATAGTCTTTGACCATATATAAGGGTATTTTCTGAGAAAGAATTCTGTACAGTATTTAAAATAGTTTCTGCTCGGTATTTGCTTGGAAAAATGAGTATGTTTCTGTAAATAATCTATCTATTCTGCATGTTGCTTGTTTGAATATAATAAAAATGTATTTTTATGTTTTCTACAAAATATTCTGATATGAAATACTTAGCTATGGAGTAGCGTAGCCTTAGATATATCAATGCTTATTAATTTGACTATGTGGCTATCACCAGCCTAAAGGGCTGTTATTTTCCGAAGTGGCTATTAATGGCTTAGAGGGCTGTATTTTGCCTAAGTGGCTAATTCAGATACCTAAGTGGCTATTATAGAGTTGGGTTGACTCCATTCATTTGATTCTGGTCCTGTCAGTTACATTGCTACTCTTAATAAAAGTTTTCAAAAACAAATACTATGTTTGGTTTTCAACACTATTATTTTCAGTAAATATTTCCAAAGTAAATATTATATCCAAAGTATGTTTTGATAATGTAATCCTCTCATCTGGTTTATTTATTTAGTTATTTAATTCGAGTGATTGTTTGCCATCTGCCTTTTTTGTGAAGGATTTCGAAATGATTCTTCAGAAATACTATTATAAGTATTAGATTGTATATGTATGTATAAGAATATCTCTGCATGTGGTAGTTTTCAAAAAGGTTTTCAAAATAGTTGATGTGATGCATGTATGAGACGATCTGGGGTGTCGTTTCTCATTGAGTTTTCTCACCCCATTCCCTTAACATTTTCAGGTTTTGTTGATAGCGAGCATCCTGTTTTTCGAGCTCAGTGAGGTGTCTTTGTCTACAGTGAGTGTCCTAATGTTCGATCCAGTTATTAGTTATGTTACATGCTCCACACCCGGTAATGGGTTATGAATATGTATCTGATAATATATTAGTTTTACTAATTTCACTTATGATGATTTATTTTGTATCCTGATATTATGTTAATGTTTTATTATTATCCAAATGTATTTTCTTTAAACTTGTTATTTGTTAAATTGTTTTCATAAGATTAATAAGAAAATTGGGTAGAAGTTTTGTTCTCCGAGACTTATGCAAGATGGGTTGGGCCTTCGATTCGGTTCGTTTTGTACGCCGATCATGGTCCGATTTTGGGTCGTGGCACATGCATTGAAATTAACGGGCATGCCAAAATGAATGGGTGCTTTGCTTTAATGAATGCATGTTATCAATGAATGCTTGTTATGAGTATAAGATTTTTTTTCCTCGTTTTTATGATATTTTACCCTCTAGGGTAGGATGATAACTTCCTTTGCTTTTCAAAATTTGGCAATGGGATGCATGACTTATCAAGGTGTCATTATGATCTTCAAAATCCTTTTTTTTTTTTTGCCTAGTTTTGATAAAAAATATCCTTTTTCCTTTTGTGTTTTTTAAACAATAATTTTTTCACTTTTCTTGCCCCTCTCTATGTCTCTTCTATCATGTTTCAAGACTTTCTCAAATTGCCCCCTACTCGGATTAAATTTCTTGAAGCTATTTTTCTTGTCAAATCATCTTCCTCTCCTCTTTTGAAAAACTACATTTGGCACTCATGCAAACATATCTTCATATCTTTTTTGTTTTACACTTTACACTAGGATGTGATGTCCCCTGCCTTGATATTACATTTGCTATCTGTCGCTGCCTGTTCTTTTGCTTCAGTTTATTGCTCTTTTTTTTTATTCTTCTTCTTTTTCAATTGTTTTTAACGTCCTAACTTTTGCCTAGCTCTTTCATGTTTTCAATCTAGTTGACTCTTTTCTTTTTTTTTTCCCCCTTTTTTTGTGTGTGTGTCTTAACTTTTGCCTAGACGACTCTTTTGGGTTTTCGATCTAGCAGGCACTTCATTTTTTTGTGTCCTAATTTTTGCCTATATCACCCTTTAGAGTTTTCAATCTAGCGAACTATTTCTTTTTCATTTCATTTGTTTTTGGTGTGTCCTAATTTTTTCCTAGACTGCCTTTTTGGGGTTTTCAATCTAGTGGACTTTTCATTTTTTTTTTATTTTTTTTGGATATTTTTTAGCTATTTGAGATTTCATAACCAAAATTTTGCAATATTTACTAATCCAGGTATCACCTTTGTTCCAACAAGCATTGTTACATTTTTTTTCTTGATTATTTGAGTATATAATGCATTTTAAAAGATAGATAATGCATTTCAAACGGTAGATAATGTATTTCAAAAGAGAGGCGATCAATAAGAAAATATAAAAGGCTATTTTTTTACTAAGCAAGAAAGGGAGTACAAACAAAAAACAATAAGAAATGTGGTTTCCATCATTTGGTTGAGATGATCTAAGGGCAGTAATCTCAGCGATCTTTCGGGTGACAATCTAGAGCTTGCTTTAATGGCCACTACTAACAATTCCCTCGTTCCTACCAAGCTCTTCTTTTCTTTTCTTTTTTTTAATGTCCTAACTTTTGCCTAGACTGCCATTTCGGGTTTTTAATCTAGCGGACTTTTCATCATTTTTTTACATCCTAATTTTTGCCTAGACCGCCCTTTCGGGTTTTCGATCTAGTGTACTTTTTCTTTAAGTAAATTATGGCCTATAGTCTTTTCAAATTAAAAATTACATTTGCACGCTCAAAAATTGCAGTTTTCATAAATCGCAAGACTTTCACATTTAATATGCCAAATTTTACATTTAATATGCAGGCTGTAACTAGAAAAAAAAAAAAAATCTACCCAATTTTTTCTTATTTTTACCTAAAATTTGGTAGTTTTAATTTGTTTTTTTGGTTGTTATTTTGTATTGGTGTATAAAACTGTAAATAGAAAAAAAAAACGAAAAAATAACCAAAAATCTACCCAATTTTTAGTTGTTTGTAAAAAAAATTTGGTAGTTTTTTTTGTTGTTTTTTTTTTTATTTTTTTGGTAATTTTTTCCTGCACATTAAATGTAAAAATTTACATATAAAATGTAAAGTTTGGCATACAAAATAAAAACCATTATTTTTGGACATATTTTTATAATTTTGATTTTGAAAAGATATATTTATATAATTAACCCTTTTTCTTTTTCTTGGCTAATTCAAACAAACTCGAAAGCGTTTTCAATTAACTTTTTTTTCTTGTTTATAGAGTCTTGTAGTAATCGTGTTCTCGAGTACTTTTCACATAATTAAACGAAACTAATTTTAATTTTAACGGTTCATTTCTTCCACGAATACAAGGGATTTTGAATCCTATCCAAGAATTTTGTATAGCAATTCGAACTCAAAATTAAGGAGGACAATTCATTATATGATGTCAAAACAAAAATCCAACAAGAAAAATAAAACAACAAAAAAAATTTCTGCATAGTTTATTTTTTTCCTCCCACAACAATACACTGTATGAGAAAAGCTCCACCAGACAGTTTCCAAATATAGATTGAAAACCCGAAGAATTTATATTCGAATTGCAGAACATAAAGCTCTTTCAATCAATAAATCGACTTAGATACGGATTGAAGAATATGGCAAACATTTTTGTCTCGTAGGAAGCATGGTGATCTTTGTCAAAGGTTATTGTCCGAACAATTTGCTAATTATCATCATTTCCAATCCAAAATTCGATTACCATTGTTGACCTGAGCACATTGTTTGGTTTGTTTCTAGGTGTCAATCTCATAAAAATGACCTCTAAGCACATTCGATGGTTGGGAATTCAGATCCAATGAGATGCTAGATTGGACATGATGTGAATTTTTCTTTTCTTTTGATGGGTCGATTTCTTTTGGTTGATGCAAAACAAGAAAAGCGTTTTTGTAATGATCCTGAAATTGGTCATTTGTTGCTGTCATCATGTGGGCTACATGTTTGTACAAAGTACGAAACATTTGAAGCTGACACTGACGGTGGTAGTTGTCTTTCCAACGTGCCTTTGCGGATGTGACGAGGAATGGTGAGGCTGGACGTGGTGGCGGGGGATGGTGATGACGACTAGAGTTTCTCTAGCTGCCCTCACTTGAAAATTACCTAAACAGTCGCGGAACTATTTACAAAATTATTTATATTTCCTCAAACAGAGTGAAATGTTTGTTATTATGTCAATTTGAACGCAAGTAAATCACAACACGTGGTGGATTGACGATGGACATTTTGTGATTTTTGTCCACTATATATATACCTATAGTTCACTCAAAAATAATAAAATTATATTGTTAAATGAAATAAATTTACAGATGGTATATATATAGTGGACAATTGGTGGATATTTCGTCCACCATCTGTACACCTGTTTCACTTATATATACTTAAAAAAAATTGAATATAACAAAATTTTTTAAGTAAAACTTATTGAAAACTTATTTTAAAATTAATATACTAAATGAATTTAAAATTTATTTTTTAACAATTTATGCAGTTGTTGTAGACCTATGTTACAATAAGCATATACTTATTATCCATCTTGTACACTTAAAATTGTAAAAAAATTAATATTTCGACATTCGTACAAATAATTTTTTCTTGTTAGCATTTTTAACAATAATTTCATGCACTTAACAACTTTATAAAGTTAGCATTTTTTTCTAATATTTTTGTGTTTTCCCTTGGTAATTTAGTTTAGGTTAGCGTATTGAGGAAATTACATAACTTTGATCTTTTCAAGTTTTGTTTTCATCCGTACTTCCTTATTTTCTCTTTGGGAACTTCAATTCATTTTCATGGAAAATTCTTGCCTACATTTAGTGTAGGGCTCCGCTCCTATACCAAACTAATTAGAAATTATTATTCATATAGTTGACCCATTTTAGAAACATATTCCAAGGAGAATAACAATTTTTGATTGGTTTGGTGTAAGAGCGAGACCCTACACCGAGTGTATGCAAGAATTTCCCCCTTTTCATGTATCCTGGTTTTCTTTTCTTTAACATTTTACGATATTTTGACTCAGCTAGCTCTACTCCTCATCTCTAGACTATTCTAACCCACTCCACCCATATCGCCTTCGTCACCCCAACACCTGCAAAGCAAAGTCCTGAAGACGAATCGCAAACTCGACAAGAGCGAGTTGGGAATCAAACTGCATCAATAGAAACTTGTAATTGAAGCCAACAAAGTGATCTAAAAGGTCATGAACAAGAGCACGATTTTGGATTTGGGCTCTATGGACAACTTAGCTGCAAACCTCACAGTTAACAATTTACTTTCTTTTAGTTTGATATGAACTTACATAAATACTTGGAGAAACATGCTAGTATTTTTAGACTAAATTAATGCTACTCTTTTATGACTTAAATGGACATTTGTGAGTTTGATTGTGAAGGAAGCAATAGAATAAAAGATTGTTAGTGTAGGAAATTTGGGTCTGCCCATGATGTTAATATGTGGAACCTTGGTTCATCAGTTATTGAGTTGACTGACGAGTCCGACCAATTAATAATAATTGGATATGAGTTTCTTAATTGGGTCAAGCAAACCCAAATAAGATGAAACCCATATATGATAGCCGAATTAAAAGAAAATTTTAGATAGATCAAAAGAGATCTTTATTTTGGGAGAATATAAATTGAGATGAGAGAGAAAGAAGGATAAGAAGAAGAAGAAGAAGAAGAAAAAAAACAAACGTTCTTCGTTTTTTCTTTCCCTCCAAAAACGTTCTCTACACCCTCTCTCCCTCTCACTTTCATGTTCTCTCAAAAGGAAAAGGAAGAAAGTGTGGTCTTCTTCTGTCTAGTCAATCCTAGTCTTAAGGAGGCTCTTGGACGACACACAATTAGTTGTTCCCATCTCCGTAGAGATTGTGGTTTAGCTGTAGAGGCTTGTATCAATCCTACCAACTTATTGTTCTTGTTGGTTTTGAGGTAGGTAGTCGATCCTGCTCTTTATTTCTGCCATTAATATTGTCTGTTAGTATGTATTCTGTACTCTTTCATTGGTATCAGAGCATTAGGACCATTTTCTAAGTGATTTTGTTCAAAATTTGCATGCCTTTGTGTTTGTGCCATGCCTAAGAGTCATAGTGTAATTTTTTGTATTCAAATTTTTACTGTTTTGGTTCAATTTTTTTGTTAGATAGTGTAAACCCGAAATTTGAAAGTACAAATTTAAAGAAACGAAGTGTACTAGTAGACTCAAGAGGTTCAATCACATACCCTGTCAAAATTTCATCGAACAAAATCCTGATTGGATAAGCAAACCACATAGACCAATCAGATCAAGACATATGGCAGAAGACTAATGTTGACTGTGCGACATGTGTGCACAACTTGGACGAATGAGAGGATGCCAGTCCACTAGAGCAAAACATGGCATTGATGACTAGACATTCACGTCATCCACCAAGGTCCACTCATGAGCCGTCACACGACATAAGATGACATGTAGATAGCCACGTTAGACGCCACGTAGTATAGCTGGCTATTCAATCAAGTGTATATATGGACCAACCAACAAATGACACGTGGCTCCTACGTCATCAACACCACGTCACTGCCACGTGGCAAAGGTGAATGGCCAACCTGAGGAACATGTGGAGCAATCAGATGGTGACACGTGTCAACCATTGTCATGTGGCATTGACACGTAGACTGACACGTGTATGTGTCACATAGACCTAAACGCCACGTAGACCCAGTCAAATTCTGACACGTGTCAGCATAAGATAGTGGACCTTTCAGACGGTGACATATGAAGGACTGTGCACAGGGCCCGTGGTGGTGCATGCAGTCGTTTCTAACGTCCAAATTTTCAAATTTTACAGAAATACGTTTTGTTGGTCCCAAAAGGGGGATGTAAATGACACTTTAAGAAAGGGGGCTGAATTGGAGTTTTAGCAATTTAAAAACATTGTTGAAAATCTTTTGCAAACTAGAACAAATAACAATGTTCTTTTCAAACTAAAATCAAAGTTAATCGCAGAAGCAATAAAACCAACAATTCATAAATTAGATAATACAAATATAAAGCAAAGTAAAGAGAGTAAAGGAGAGAGAAAACAAATCATCGATTTATAGTGGTTCGGTCCTGTTGACCTGCAACCACTCTTTGAGAATCATCTTAAGAATTTCAATCAGCTATCTCCACTCTTACAGATGGAGGAAACCGTTATAACCACTTATTTTTGTGGGATCAATAAGCAAACTGTTACACCTCTAGTTTTTGTAGGCTCAACTAGGAAACCGTTAACTATTTGTTTTTACAGAATCAACAAGCAAATTGAATCTCTAGTTTTCTAAGGCTCATTAGCAACCACTCTTATTTTTCAAGGCACAACAAGAAAATCTATCTTCCTCAAGCAAAGAACCTTGCATGCTTCAAAACCAACCATTGATATAACAAAATCAAGCTCACTCAAACCCAGAATATGAAAGCAAGTTATAGCTCTAATGGGTTAGAAATATAGAGATGAGAGAGAAAATGGACAGCAAACTTTAGCAAAGGTCGCTCTTGTTTCTCTTCTGATATGGGGCGTCTATTTATAGTCACTTGATAGAAAATATCCATTCAAAGCCTCAAAGTAGCCGTTGTGAGAGAATAAAAAATTCTGATTTAAATGATGTCACAGTCTTTTACGTGCATAGCCACCATCTACGTTCCTAGTTCATTGATCCAGCTGAGTTCTACGTGCATCATATACGAGTCTACATGCGTTGCTAGAACTCCAGTGGTTATTGCCTTGTGTAAATTAGCATCTACATGCTTAGCTCCATCTCTATATGCGTTGATCTTGAGTTCTACGTGCTTTGCTTGCTAGTTTAAATGTGTTGTAAGAACTCTAGTCCTCTCGACTTTGTGTGAATCAACATTAGCGCACTTTGCTTCATCTCTATGTACGTTGATCATGAGCTTTACGTGCTTAGATCAAATGCTCAACGTGGGTAGTCAGCTCTCTAATATAGCACTTTTGATTTCCACGTCAGCGTGTCAGAGACTATTCAAATTTGAATCCGAGGAGCATCATGCCTTTATCCACATCTGAATCTTCTACATGCATAGTACGCCTAGTACGTGCATAGATCCGCATTTAGTAAAGGTCACGCCTTTACTCATCTACGTGTTTTGCTTTACCATTCAATGTGCTTCTGCGTGCCTGAGTCTTTTCCTCTTTAAACTGAACGCTTGTCTACGTGCATAGCAACTTCTTCTATATGCGTAGATAAGCATGATTAGTTCCAGTGAGATCTGCTTCTCATCCACATGCTTTGTGTCCTCTTCTACGCGCTTAAAGAAAAGTCTGATGCTCACTACCTTCATTGCCATTCAATGTTACGCACTTTGTACAATGTCAGCATGCGTAGTAGCTAGCTTTGCATACATCAACGTGCATAGATAAACTTGTACATGTGTTGTGGCCATAAATCACAGGGTTTGCAAATTTTTTTACTCCCATGACAACAATTGCATACACACGGGCACACATCACATATGATATTCATAGCATAAGTGCATTGACCTGACATTGCATATGTCATATTTTTCCATACGGTTTGAGAATGTTTTGGAAAAATTTACGAGAGTGATAGATGGTTTATTGCTAGGAGAATTAGGGTTCAAAAGTTAGATAATTACAAAAGAGGGGTAAATAGATATTTTCGTAATTAAATTGAGATAGTTGTTGATATGTTGCATTTTATGCATATTTTATGTTGCATTCTATGTGTGTTTTGCATTAGAATTTTTTTTATATGTGTTCTTATGTTTTGTTTGCTTCTTTGTTGTTTTAGGTGGATATTGGTGAAACATGAAGGATTGGAGCTGTTTCTGTATATTTCAGGAGAAAACTGCATTTCTGCGTGACCACACTGTAATAGCCGCGTTGACTGGGTTGACTACTGTGCATTGGGCAGTATTCTAGGCTACTGGGCCTCAGTTTTGGAGCCTCTTGGATGTGATTGAAGGCTGATAACTCAATTTGCTACTGGAACAAAACAATTAGCATTATTTTTATTTTTATTACCTATTTTTTAAGGGAGTTAGGCTTTCCCAATTAGGACTCATATATATACCATGTTTTTGGGATTAGCGACTCTCTCCCTCTTCATCTATCATTCACGCACAGCTGGGGGCAACCATCATTCTTCATCTTTTGTGGCTTTATTCTTCTGTCATCTATAACTAAACATCTTTTTAGTCGAAGTATTTTTAAAGTTCAATCCTAATATGTTGTGAGACTTTTCTTTTAATTGTTATCAAATATTTCAAGTATTTATTTAGTTTCTATACCTTAGTTCCTTTATTATTGTTTATGTTAATTGCACGATGTGCCCAATTATGTGATTGGATAAACAATATGTTGTTATTTAGGATTGATAGTGCATCACATTAGTCCTAATCTAGGTAACAAATAACTTGAATTTATGTGGTTGGACATTGTTCAATGTTATGGCACTGAATAATCTGGTTTAAATGAATCACGACGTTTCCGGTTTCACTTGATAGGATAAAAGTCACTTTGGTTCTTATTGCTCATATAGATTAAATCTTGTTAGGGCATCCCAAGATTTGTCCAGTGGTTAGAGAAATAGTCAGTAGGGTGTCTCAGGGCTATCAGCTAAGTAAGAAGAGATTAGTTATTTGAGTGCGTCACCGGTAGCTATAACTCTGTCTATTCAAATGTTCGATATTTATCTTTCGTGTCTGTGATCAACTGAAAGAATTGAACAAAAAAATACCTTGGCTAGGCTTTATTATTATTGATTTCCTTTTGTCTGCATTTCATTCTCTTTACTTTATTTTACTGTTTTTTTCTGTTTTGATATTTAAGATTCGTCTTTATGTTGTCTTGTTTATTTTGTTGATTTCCTATTAAATAAATAAGTTTTATCAATCTCTACGACCCTACTCACTGCTATATACAAAATTATTATTTTTTAGTATGAATTAATTTATTGGTTTGACACCCATCAGTTGTAAAAATTAGGATTATTTAGTTACTACAGGTTTAGGCATGCTTAGGTGTAAAAATTATCAGAAATTGAGTAGATAGGAAGGAGAAAAATGGACGCATCTGATTGGACCAAATTAGGCACGTCGCCATCTCGTGCTTAAACTAAAGATGATAAAATCATAAATTAGATAAGGAGAACATATTCATTTCATGCTCAGGTCACTTAGTTGAGAGAAAACAGAAGAGAAAACAGAGAGAAAAGAGGAGAAGAACATATTTGCTTAGAAATTTCAATAGGAAACTTAAAAATCGTCAATTTTGCATCTACTGCATCCTAGGAGCAAAGTGATTTCCTCCATTCTTATCTATTTAATATACATTAATATATGTATTTAGAGGTCTGAATGTTGAAGGAAGGGTTTAGAGAACGAATTGAGCATAAACTCATATGAGGTTCAATAGGGGTTTGTTTGCGTCCAAATTTCAGTCTGTATCGCAACCTTGTTTTGACGCATTTAGAGACAAACATAGTCCAAGTGTAAAACATAACATTTTTTTTATCTATGTGTCTAGTATATATCTGTAAAGCTTCAAATACCACGTATGAGTATAACGGACTATGGATTCGAATTAATGTAAACATGTCTAATCTAGCAGAAGCTATAGTTTGATATTGTGCGTAGATGTCATTTGAAAGACGTAGAGTTTGATTTTTGGTATAAGTGAACCCTTATATGTGTTTTATATGTGGTTTAAATTTGAGAATAAAATGAGTTTTTTCGTTGTCACGAGAGAGCATAACGTAAATTGGCCAGAATGTGAAAATAGGCATGATTTACATTCGCCAACTTCTATTGAATATTGGATGCCTATATATGTGGTCCAAAACATATGAGCATGTATAAAATCATACCTAATTGTATGTATAAGCACATATTACAAGTGTCAACATTGGAAACATGCACCATTCGAACATCGCATGCATAAATTGGTATATATGCATTCTGTATTGATAGGAAATTGTGTGATTATGTGTATTAGGTGAGAAGGACAACGGAAAGGCTCCAGAGATCAGCTAGGGGACCCCAACTTGTTTTGTCATGTGAGTGAACCCATTACGTGCTTTATATGCTATATTGTATATTGTTTGATATATTGGTATTGCTATAAGCTTACATAAGATATGTGAAAATATTGGTATGAGATATTGTTCACGATCTGATTATGTGATATTAGTACATTCTTATTTGATACGCACTCAAGTATTGGTGATAATATGTTGGACACTATATATATGAGTTATTGAAAATGATATTGAGATACATTTACATATATGTTTTGCATCTGATTCCATATGGCTTAAAAGGAATGGTATGGCCAATGTGTTAAGGTATATGCAATTCTATTAGAAATATTGATTATATGAGAAATTAGATGGAACTGAGTGCTATACGTAGCTAAAACTCGTATGAGTCACCTTTAGAATCCATTTTACTATATGGGGCTGGACAGCGATTTGTTTGATCAGACCTACGACTCAATTCTATCGAGTATTGACAAGACCTTTAGGTCAATTCTATTGGTATTAGAAAGACCTTTAAGATCTTTTATATTGGAAACCAGGGCAATACTTGACATATTAGGCCATTACCGAATGAAACGGACTTGCATTGCATACTTATTGTATTTGGTTAATTTGTTATCTATTGGATTGATTGTATATATTGTACTATTATACAACGTTTGATATATGTAGGATTCCTCATTGAGTTGGAACTTATATAAAATGCAAAATTTTTCCCAGGTATAAGTAGATAACTTTTGAGCTGCTTTTCAGGCTTGTAGATACAACAACGCAACAGATGTCGGAATACTGTAATCACACACTCTCTCTCCTTAACACATACACATATAGGATTTAAGGATGATATCTTCATGGCTCACCATGCTTTGTACCTTTGTCTACTAGAATTGCATTGTATTGCTAGTTTTATCTTGAAGAACTTTTTAGAAATTCGTTTGCATATATGCAAGCATTTATGTATGCCAAGGATTATATGAATATGTGACATAGGAGTACGGGTGTTACAACTTTACATCTCTTTCATTGATGTTTTGGGTACACCATCATCAAAACTGAAGTCAACAATATACTCCTTTTTTATGATGACAAAACATAAATGAATTTGAACATCTAATCAACAATGATAAACAACTTGATCAAGGATTTCACTCCTTGTCACTTGGTTAGTTTAACAAAATAATAATTAAGATGTTTAAGGCAAATAAATATACCAATTGTTAGAATATACTACCAATTGTTAAAACATTGCTGGTCCCAAGAGGGGGATGTAAATGGCATTCCAAGAAGGGGGTGAGTTGGAGTTTTAGCAATTTAAAGACTTTGTTGAAAAGTTTTTGTAATCTAGAACAAATAACGCAGTTCTTTTCAAATCAAAATCAAAGTTAAACATGGAAGCAATAAAACCACCAACTCACAAACTAGATATTGCAAATGTAAAGTAAAGTAAATAGAGTAAGAGAGAGAGAGAAAATAAAGCCTTGATTTATAATGGTTTGATCCTCTTGACGTACATCCACTCCTTGAGAATCCTCTCAAGAATTTCAATCAGCTATCTCCTCTCTTACGGATGGAGAAAAACCGTTATGACCACTTATTTTTGTAGGATCAACAAGAAAACCGTTACACCTCTAGTTTTTGCTGGCTCAACTAGGAAACCGTTAACCACTTATTTTTGCAGAAACAACAAGCAAACTGAACCTTTAGTTTTCTAAGACTTACTAGCAACTATTTTTGTTTTTTAAGGCATAATAAGGAAACCTATCTACCTCAAGCAAAGAATCTTGCTTGTTACAAAATCAACCCTTGATATAACAAAATGAAGCTCACTCAAACCCAAAATATGAAAACATGTAAATAGCTCTAATGGGTTAGAAATGTATAGATGAGAGAGAAAGTGGATAGAAACTTTAACAAAGGTCTCTCTTATTTCTCTTCTGATTTGGGATGTCTATTTATAGCCAGTTGATAGAAAATAGTCGTTGGAAGCCTCAAAGTAGCCATTGTGAGAGAATAGAAAATTCTGATTTCAATGACGATACAACCTTCTACGTGCATAGGCACCATCTACGTGCGTAGTTCATTGATCCAACTAAGTTCTATGTGTGTTGTATGCAAGTCTACATGCGTTGCTAGAACTCCAATGGTTACTGCATCGTGTAAATTAGCATCTATGTTTTTAGCCCCATCTCTACGTCCGTTGTTCTTGAGTTCTACGTGCTTTTCTTACCAGTTTACGTGCGTTGTAAAAACTCTAGTCCTCTCGGCTTTGTGTGAATTAGCATCAACGCGCTTTGCTTCATCGCAATGCACATTGATCATAAGCTCTGCTTGCTTAGATTAAATGCTCAACGTGCATAGTCGACTCTCTAGGATAGCTCATTTGATTTCCACGTCAATGTGTCAGAGAATAT
Source organism: Flueggea neowawraea (assembly GCA_948243855.1). Classification (NCBI taxonomy): domain Eukaryota; kingdom Viridiplantae; phylum Streptophyta; class Magnoliopsida; order Malpighiales; family Phyllanthaceae; genus Flueggea; species Flueggea neowawraea. The sequence continues at coordinate 18,995 of CAODLS010304753.1, forward strand.
TCAAATTTGAATCCTGAGAAGTGTATTGCCTTTGTCTGCATCTAAATCATCTGCGTACGTAGTATACCCACTACGTGCGTAGATTTGCATTTAGTAAAGGTCACGCCTTTACTCATGTACGTGCTTTGATTTGCCATTCAAAGTGCTTCTGCGTGCCTTAGTCTTCTCCTCATCAAACTGAACACTCGTCTACGTGTATAACAACTTCTTCTGTGTGCGTAGATAAGCAAGATTAGTTCCAGTGAGATCTATTTCTCATCTACGTGCTTTGTGTCATTTTCTGCACACTTAGAGCAAAGTCTGATGCTCACTGCCCTCAGTGCCATTTAATGCTTTCTGCTTTGTACAATGTCAACGTGCGTGGTGGCCAGCTTTGCATATATCATCATGCGTAGATAAAATTGTACGTGTGTTGTTACCATGAATCACATGGTATACAACTTTGCATCTCTTTCATGGATGTTTTGTGCACATCATCATCAAAACTGAAGTCAACAATCTCCCCCTTTTTATGATGACAAAATATACATGAATTTGAACATCTAATCAACAATGATAAACAACTTGATCAAGAATTTCACTCATTGTCAATTGGTTAGTTCAACAAAATAATAATCAAGATGTTTAAGGCAAATAAATATTCCAATTGTTAGAATATACTATAAATTGTTAAAAACATTTAAAGAAATTCATGCACACTTCTCCTCCTTTTTGTAATCATCAAAAAGATATGCAAAATCAACATTCTCCCTCTTTTTCGAAGAAATTATGATAAAAAAGTCATTTAGCACACCTAGCTCCTCCTAAGTAAAATACATTTATTTCAAATAAATCATTTTGGAAGTAAAACTCCCCCTTTTTGTTTCAAAATATGCACATCAATTTTCAAATAAATATCTCCCCTTATGAATTTGAAAATTTTAGTATATACAATCAATCTCATGAACTGGATACCAATTGAAATGAATATCACTTGAAAATACATATTATGCATTTAAATAAAGCATCCAAGAATATTAACAATTTAGCATAAATATCATAACAACCAAATCAATGCAATGCATGACCAAAATATCAAATAAGCAAAATACATTTATACACATAAAATCAAAATAAAGCAAAATTTGAGTTCAAGGAAAGGGTACCACATTTCATTTTTCTCTTGACATTGATTGCAGTTAAGTACAAGTCTCCAGCTTCATTATTGGCATCATCATCATCATCATCACTTGAGCATGAAATATAATCAAGAACTCTTCTTTTTTTTCTTTTGTTATGCTTCTTCAAATATGGACAATCCAGTTTGACATATCCCGGTTCATGACACTAATAGCAAATGAGTTTGCTCTTCTTCTTGCTTGCCTCATTTGCATTTTTATCTTCGTAGTAGAATTTTTGGAACTTCTTTGTGAGGTACTTCATATTTTCATAGTCTTCCTCATCATCCTCATCCTCACTTGAGCTTTCAATGTATTTTGAGGATGCCTTGAGTGCATTGCCAATATCCTTTTACTTTTTCTTTTTGCCATTTTCTTCCTCTTCCATACTCATTTCATGGGTGAGTAAGGATCCAAATAATTCTTCTAATGGTAAGGATGACAAGTCATTGGCTTTTTGAATTGCATATTTTATAGGAGCCCAAGACTTAGGTAGAGATCTTAAGAGTGTTCTCACAAGCTCAGAATTTTCCTCAAGCTTTGAGGTCATTTATGATGTCATTAAAGCGGTCAAACATCTCTTGAATAGTCTCTTCCTCCTCCATCTTAAACAACTCATATTTGTGTACTAGGAGAGAGATCTTGTTTTCTATGTCTTGGCTTGTTCCCTCATAAACAATTTCCAAAGTTATCCAAATCTCTTAAGATGTCCAACATTGTTGGACTTTGTTGAATTGAGACTTGCTTAAGGAGCAATCATGGCCTTGTGGTTGTAAGAGATAAGCTTCTTGTCATTGTCATTCCATTCCTCTTTTGCTTTCTTCACTTTTCTTCTATGAACCATCTTTCTTGGTTCAAATGGACCATCCTCCACAACTTGCCATATTTCCATGCTTTCAAATATGAGAAATACCATTATCCTCATCTTCCAATATGTATAATCAATACTTTCAAAGAAAGAAACTCTATTAATTGTTAAACCCTCATATTTATGCATACTATCTAAGAATGCCATTTTTGGAACCTTAACACTTTGGATGTTAAGCCAAACAAAAATTATAAATAGCACAGACTTTGATACCAATTATTGGTCCCAAGAGAGGGATGTAAATGACAATCCAAAAAGGGGGTGAATTGGAGTTTTAGCAATTTAAAGACTTAGTTGAAAATCTTTTGCAAACTACAACAAATAACAAAGTTCTTTTCACACTAATATGACAGTTAAACGCGGAAACAATAAAATCACTAATTCACAAACTAGATAATGCAAATATAAAGCAAAGTAAAGAGATTAAGAGAGAGAGAAAATAAAGTCTCGATTTATAGTGGTTTGGTCCTCTTGACGTACATCAACTCCTAGAGAATCCTCTCAAGAATCTCAATCAACTATCTCCTCTCTCATGAGTGAAGAGAAACCGTTACAACCACTTATTTTTGCGGGATCAACAAGCAAACCATTATATTTTTAATTTTTATGGGCTCAACTAGGAAACCGTCAACCACTTATTTTTGCCGGATCAACAAGCAAACCAAACTTCTAGTTTTTTTAGGCTTACTAGCAACTATTCTTGTTTTTTAATGCACAACAAGGAAACTTATCTACCCCAAGTAAAGAACCTTGCTTGTTACAAAATCAACTATTGATATAACAAAATCACGCTCACTCAAATCCAGAATATGAAAGTAAATAGCTCTAATGGGTTAGAAATGTAGTGATGAGAGAGAAAGTGGATAGCAAACTTTAGCAAAGGTCTCTCTTATTTTTCTTCTGATCTGAGACGTCTATTTATAGCCACTTGATAGAAAATAGTCGTTGAAAGCCTCAAAGTAGCCATTGTGAGAGAATAGAAAATTGTAATTTAAATGACTGTACAACCTTCTACGTGCATAACCACCATCTACGTGCGTAGGTCATTGATCCAACTAATCTCTACATGCATTATATACAAGTCTACGTGTGTTGTTAGAACTCCAGTGGTTACTGCCTTGTGTAAATTAGCTTCTACGTGCTTAGCTCCATCTTTACGTGCATTGATCTTGAGTTCTAAGTACTTTGCTTATCGGTTTATGTGCATTGTAAAAACTCCAGTCCAATCTGCTTTGTGTGAATCAACATTAGTGTGCTTTGCTTCATCTTTATATACGTTAATCATAAGCTCTGATTAGATCAAATGCTCAATATGCGTGCTCGACTCTCCAAGATAGTATCTTTGATTTCCACGTCTTAAAGAATTTTCAAATTTAAATCCCGAGGAGCGTATTGCCTTTGTCCGTATCTGAATCGTCTACGTGCATAGTACACCTACTATGTGCGTAGATTTGCATTTAGCAAAGATCACACCTTTACTCATCTACATGCTTTGCTTTGCCATTCAACTTGCTTTTGCATGCCTTAGTCTTCTTCTCATCAAATTGAATAGTCATTTACGTGCGTAGCAACTTCTTCTGCGTGCGTAGATAAGCAAGATTAGTTCCAGTGAGATTTGCTTCTCATCTACGTGCTTTGTGTTCTCTTTTGCGCACTTAGAGCAAAGTCTGATGCTCATTGGCTTCAGTGCAATTCAATGCCACATGCTTTGTACAATGTCAACGTGCGTAATGGCCAACTTTGCATACATCAACGTGCATAGATAAACTTGCACGTGCATTGTGGCCATGAATCATAGGGTTTGCAACTTTGCATCTCTTTCATGGATGTTTTATGCAAATCATCATCAAAACCTAAGTCAACACATTTTACATTTGTATGGATTTTTTGGTATATTTTGTGGGATTTTTTTGAATACCATATCCAATTTTTCTTAAATTATTTGGTATTATAAAATGTAAATTATCTATTTTCTATCTAAATTTTTTATTCAGAAATTTTTTTTTATTCATGTAAATTATTTTGTATTTTATACATGTTGTCTTGGCTACATCTATTGATTGCATGTTCAGTCAATAGGGTACATCAATTGTACTAACCCATCTTTCTGTGTCTATTTCAGATGGTGAGAACGCGTACCTATGGTAGCTAAAGGCCCATCACAAAGGCTAGGTTGAGATGTATGGAGAAAAACTTGAGGGTCATTAAGATGGACCGCAAGATACATAAAGATGACATCGACGGGGTAGTGTCACATATCATGCATATGAACAATGCATGTCAGGAGTTTGTATGGCATGGTGGTTTAAATAAGGTACAAACCTTAATGGGATGATTCAAGTGGTGTTTGCCTCATTTACCGAATTTAACCTAAAGGTATGGTTTGCTCTCTCTATGGCCGAAAGAAACTATAAAACCACCCTTAGGGTGTTCATATTTGCCTTGGCTAGGAGATCTGTACTTGGGTGTCTGCAACCTAACCACCCTATGGTCCAACATAGTGGCCATGAGATCAAATGCCCATGGTTAGGTAGTTTGACATACAATCTTTCTGAGGAGTTATGGGAGGAAGTTAGAGCGTCACTTCCAAATACCTTAGTTTACTTCTGACGAGCTTCTTAGTTTTATAAGTTTTGAGACAAGTCGTTGGTTATTTGTCATTTTGTATATAAATAAATTTTATATACATGCACTAGCCATTTGGTTTTAATTGGTTTGTTTATACTATTACTATATTGAGATGATAAATGGTGTTGGTTGCATTTATTATTTTGAGCTATTTGTTGTGTTAAATTGCTTGATTGTTAATACTGCAACTGTTCATATGCTGAATGTTGCTAAATATTATTGCATTATTAATTGTGCATGGACTCACAAATGCAATAACTAACATAGTAAGCCTAAATAAGGATAACTTAGAGACCGAATCCTATAAGTTGGGAGAATTGACCATTTACTATCCTTGAAATTGAATTTAGTGTAATTACTTAGTAAGAAAGAGATGATGATGGAACACTTAATGTACTATTCAATTCGAAACTCACATAATTGGTTGCACTTGTTTAATTTCTAAATGGATAGTCAATGCTTGTGTATTGTTGTATCTCCTTATTTAGTGCAAAAGTGTGTTATAGATTTCTAACAATATGTCTATTGCTTTGAAATCGATTGTCGCCAAGCTTAGCAAAGATAACAAATTTAATGGTGCCAATTATGAGATTTGGACTATGGAAGTGCAATATGTTCTAGAGGAGTAAGGGCTTTTGATCCATTGGAATCGATTATGGTCGAACCCGATAAGGGCATTACCATTCAACATAGGCGTGACTGAGAAGCTTATATCACTTGGAAAAAGAAGAATACTACTGCCCGTATCATCATTGTGAGTGCAATGGATGATGATAAAGCTAAGCAATTCAAAGGTTGTAAGTATGCTAGAGATTACTAGGCTACGTTGAGGAAGAAATTTGGCGGTGTGTCGTTGACTAGGCTCTGGTCTTTGATCATAAAATATGACATTTACCAAAAGCGCCATGATCATGCCATGATAAAGCACCTTAGGGAAATGGGGAATATGATCAGGGAGCTTAGTGATGTTGGTCACAAGCTGAAAATCCAAGCTGTAATCTGCTCCTTAATAAGCACTTTGGATCATATGAAGAACCACTTGACGCATGCTTCTAACATCCAAACTTTCAATGATGCAAAGCGTCATCTTAAGCTCTAAGAGGACCGTTTGATGGCACTCAAGATTAATGCTGAGGCTCACGTAGCTTATTTTGGACCCCAAAATGGTTTAACTAGCAAAGAGAAGAGGAAGCAGAGGGCATTCTTTTTTAGGAACAAAGGAAAGAATTTCAAGAGCAAATAGAAACCAAAAGGGCAAAAAAAAGAAAAAGGCCAATGGCAAGTCCTACATTTCAAAGGTAAAATGCTATAACTGGCAACATAATGGGCACATTGCTAAAGACTTCAATACTCCTAAGAAGGTACAAAACTTTTAATCATGTTTACTTTATGCTTGTGTGTCAAGTTTCGTATTCTTAACTGAATGTCATCCTTAATGGGTGGTTGATTCAGGAGCAACTGACCAAA
>CAODLS010304762.1:0-53135 GCA_948243855.1 Flueggea neowawraea
TTCCTATTTAACGTACTTAGCTGCTAGGACAGATATATCCAATTTTTGCTAACCATCATCAGTGTGCGTTATGTCTTCTTTAAAGCACATAGCACAATTGCAGAAACCATAACTTCCATGCTCAGACCTCCCGATTTCAGTGATATTTCTTTTGACATAGGATCATATTGATGTAAATGTATGCATGAAATACAGATATACACAAATTGTGCATAAACAATCAGAATTCATTGAAATCACACATTTCTATTCTTCTTCGGATGGACACAAAATTCTTTTCATCAAAGGGTTTTGTCAAAATATCTACAAGTTGATCAGTTGTAGTAACAAATTCAAGTTCAATATCACCCTTGATGACATGGTCACAAATGAAATGATGTTTAATGTCTATGTGTTTTATTCTTGAGTGTTGTATAGGATTTTTAGAAATATTGATGGCACTAGTGTTATCACATTTAATTGGAATTTTTGAAAATGAAATTTCTAAATCCAATAGTTGTTGCTTGATCCACAAAATTTGAGCAACACAACTACCAGCTGCTACATATTCAGATTCAGTAGTGAAAAGTGCAACACAATTTTGTTTTTTTGAGAACCAAGGCACTAGTGCATTTTCTAAGAATTGGCAAGTACCATAGGTGCTTTTCCTGTCTAATTGGCTTCCTGCATGATTAGCATCGCTATAGCCAATTAGATCAAAACAATCATTCGTAGGGTACCATAAGCCTACACTCTTAGTTCCAATTAGATATCTGAAGATTCTTTTTACAGCACTTAAGTGAGACTCTTTTGAACAAGACTGAAATCGTGAACACAAACATACACTAAACATGATATCTGGTCTACTAGCAGTAAGATAAAGGAGAGATCCAATCATACCTTTATAAAACTTTTTATCTACTCTTTTTCCTTGCTCATCTTTGGTGAGTTTCATTGTGGTACTTATAGGAGTTGAAGCACTTTTAACATTCTCTATCCCATACTTCTTTAACATGTCATTGATATATTTGCTTTGGTTGATGAAGATGTCTTTCTTTGTCTGCTTGATTTGCAATTCGAGAAAGTGGCTAAGCTATCCCATCATGCTCATTTCAAACTCCTTTTGCATTAGCTTTGAAAACTCATCACACAAAGATTTGTTAGTAGCACCAAAGATTATATCATCAACGTAAATCTATACTAAGAGTAAGTATCCATTTTTGTGTAAAGTAAACAAAGTATTATCAACTTTACCTCTACCAAAACCATTTTCCAACAGAAATTTGCTTAATCTCTCATACCAAGCTCGATGAGCTTGCCTTAGTCCTTAGAGAGCCTTCTTTAACTTGCAGACATGGTTTAGATGATGGAGATCTAGAAATCCAGGAGGTTGTTCCACATATACCTCTTCCTTGATGTATCCATTTAGGAATGCACTTTTGACGTCCATTTGAAATAGCTTGAAGTTTCTGAAACACGCATAAGCACACACTATTCTGATAGCTTCTAGTCTTGCTACTGGTGCAAAAAAAATTCGAAATTTATTCATTCTTCTTGTAAATATCCTTGTGCTACAATTCTTGATTTGTTTGTGACTACTTTGCCTTCTTCATTTTCTTTGTTTCTGAATATGCACTTTGTTCCAATTATCATCACTCCATTTGGTCTTGGAACAAGTTCCCACACTTCATTTCTTTTAAATTGGTTCTGTTCAGATTGCATAGATAGAATCCAGTATTCATCTTGTAATGCCTCATCAATTTTCTTTGGCACCACTTGAGAAATAAATGCATACTTTGCAGCATGTTGCATAGCTGATCTGGTGGTGACCCCTTTTGACATATCTCCAATAATAAGATCTTTCGTATGGGATTTTGCATATCTACATTCTTTTGGTAAATCTTTTGCTTCCTTATCCTTGGAGTCCTCTTGCTTTGGCTCGTGAATTTCTTCTTGCTTATCAGTAATGGTGAGATCTTTGAACTTTTTGTCAACACTTGAGCCTTCTTCATCATTATCAATAATAATTCTGACACAAGATTGTTAGTTTCATCAAAAATAACATGAACAGATTCCTTTACCTTCTCAAGTCTTTTGTTGTAGACTCTATAGGCTTTGCTAATGGATGAATATCCAAGGAAAATGCATTCATCGGATTTAGAATTAAATTTTCCTAAAGCTTATTTTCCATTGTTGTCAATATAACATTTGCAACCGAATGCATGAAAGTATGAGATGTTAGGATGTCTACCCTTCCACAACTCATAAGGTGTTCTTTTGAGTATGGATTGAATATATGCCATGTTTACTATATAGCATGCAGTGTTAACTGCTTCAGCCCAAAAATACTTGGGAGGTTATTTTCATTAAGCATAGTCATTGCCATTTATTAAAGAGTCATATTCTTTCGTTCAACAACACCATTTTGTTGAGAAGTCCTTGGAGCAGAAAACTCATGATTAATACCATGCTTCTCACAATAGGCCTCAAATGGCTCACATACAAACGCACATCCTCTATCACTTCGAATGGAAGTAATAGCATATCCCTTTTCATTTTGAATTTTCTTGCTATATGACACAACATGAAATGCTTCATTCTTGTGAGCAAGAAAAAATACCCAAGTGTATCTGGAAAAGTCATCAACAATGACGAAACAATATGATTTTCCTCCTAGACTTAAGGTTCTCATGGGACCAAACAAGTCCTCGTTGATTCGACCAAGAGTGTCAAGCTGGGCAAGTACCTTAACACATTAAAAACATGTTTTATATATGGTATGTACAAGTTATGACCCTTAACACATTAAAAACATATAGTTGAGTTTGTCTACCTTAGCTTAGCATTAATGGTCATGATTGATTCAACGAAGAGTGTCAAGCTAGGCAAGTAAACTTGGCTATATAGATTGTCTGGTGTAAGAAAAGAATTTCGTTTCTAGATGCATTCACACTAGTCTCATAAGTTTGCTAAACACGCTCTCATGTAGTATGTCACATGATGTGTGAACTATGAGTAAAACTTTTGTGAGATCGAAAAGTTCGAAAGTAGCGATTGTGTGGTTATGAACTAGGGGAAGACAAACATACCAGCAGATTGTGATGATGTTGTATACACTTTGGAAAAATCAAGTTTTGCAAAATAACGCCTTCTGGCAGGATTGAGGTATGAACTGTTATATATCTCTCACAGGTATATAGCAATTATGCTCTTATCATATGCTGGTCGCACGGTCTATTTGTCTATATGACGAAAGGATCGATCATGGTTATATGAGTGCTAACCATGTTACATGTTGATGTACCATACCGTCATGCGCGAGTGGGAGATGTTGGAAAAAGCGGTCTGCCAATGACAAGCTAACCGAATCCGATCAGTTAAGGTGTGAATCGATACCATAAACCGAGACCAATTGGAGGGTCCATATGAGATGGGCCTATTAGGCCATTATGCCCATAAGGCTCGTATGACCCATAATAGGCCCAATGAACAAGGCCCATTTAGAGGCCTATTTGGTTGCCTATAAATAGGGAGAAGGAAGAAAAAAAAGAAAAGAAAAGGAGGAGGAAAAAAGGGAAAAAAAGGGTGGGAGGGAAAAAATGTTTCTTCATTCCCTCCATCTTTCTTCCTCCATTTCTTTCCACCATGATTCATCTGGTGGTGACCTTAATACGTGTGGCATCTAGACTGCAAAAAAGACAAGCTCTCTCATCGATTGCAACTCAATTGTGGTTTGCTCACGAGACCAACATCGAAGTTCGATCCTAGCTCTATTTTCCGCTGCTGGTTGGATCGTTACCCTGTTGAAATCGAGGCTAGTTAATCGAATATTTAATTATATTGTTTATTCGTTAAATCGGTATGCAATTTCTTCAAGCCCGTAAGAGGGCAAACAAGAAAAATTATATAAAAATGCCAATTTAAAAAAAAAAGTCACCTTCATTATTTTACCCCTTTTTTATACTATTAACTAATAAGAGGCGAAATTGTTTTGCCGGTCAAATAAATAAAAGAAAAAAAGTAATGAAGGCCACCGGCTTATATCCTTTGTCTACACATTCCAAGTCCTGACTGTCAGCCAGTGTGTTTTCTTAAGAATATTTTACATGAGGCTCCGTAATATCAAAATTTAATGTATTGTTTTGATTAATAATTCTCTTATCTCCTGCAGTTTTGAGTTTGAATTTTTTAATGTATATTTTTAAATTAAAAAAATCAAAATACACTAAGTGGTGTAGTGTATTTTCTTTCACATTATCTATCAAAAGAATGTAGAAATAATTTTGATGCAAATATGTTATTTTTCAGACTTTCCTTTGTTTGACAAAAAAAGCATTTTCCGTTAAGGGATGGCCTTAGAAATTAATTAGGTTTCCATTGATCGAACAGTCAACATAAACCTGTGCCTTCCAATCACATCGGATACACCCCGTGTTTTTTTAAAAAAAAAAAACAGGAAGAAGAAGAATAAAAAAGAAGTTGTGGCTTTCAAATTGAAGATGGTGTTCCCTAAAGAGATGACAGTTTTTGATGGGGACATGCAATAATTAGGATAAAGTATATATTGTTAATCAATAAATACTTTTGGCTCAAATGTATCCGAATAAATAGGAATATATTTATGCAAAAATCTTTATCCTAAATTTTTATGTCTAAAATACCCTTCAACATAGTTTTAAAAAATATATTTAATAATTTATAAAATTAATACAAATTTATTTAGGACTTACTTGGTTGGATATCAAAAAATAGAAGAAGTGTGACTTATCGCGAAGAAGGTAAATTTTATTTTTTTAGTTGAACAAAAGAAGTTCAAATTTCTGAAAAGTCAAGTGTTTGACTTCCCTTTGACATCGAAAAGTAACTTCTTAAGGAGATCAAGAAATCTAACTTTCTTAGTAATTAGCCAAACATTTAACGAATATATCCTCAAAATACTATTTATTTATAATTTTTATAAATTATTTCAATAATAAATTATTTTATAAATAAATTTTTGATAAAATATTTTATAAATAAATTTCAATTTTATATAAGTTATAAAATATTTTTATATTTTTAGGATTTTCAAAACATGCTTTATATGAAATATTTTCATTTAATTAAATAAATAAATTTTATCAAATTTTAAAAATAGTCTTCATTATAGAATTACGTAAAAAAATAATTGTAGTTTTATTTCTCATAAAAAAAATATGTTATATAATAAAAATAAACATTTTTTTTCTTAAATTTGTTATATTATTAATTTAAATTTAATAAAAATAAGGTATCATTGATTTTTTTTTAATTTTCTAGAAAGTATAATTTTGAATCAAACACAATAATTTGTACTTTTCAGTAATTTAACAAACCAACCAAACACGTTTATAAGTTAGTTCTAGGAAGTTATTTCTTAGGAATTAACTTCCTGAAAATTAACTTTCTATGAAGTTAAACTAAGCGAGCCCTAATGTAGTTGAAATTTTCAATACAACATTAATATATTTACATTCATATTTAATGTTGATACATGCATAAAATTAAATATATACTTAGCAACTTAATGTTAACATTTATATACAATTTACGTCATAGTGAACAACTTGTGAATAAACCAATTTATTTCTTCAAGATATATACTCCATATATATTGTGCATAAACCAGGCGAGTTTAATTAATTTGTACATTTCATATATATACTCCATATATTAATTAATTAATTTCTTCAAGATATATACTCTGTATATATACTCCATATATATGCACGATATATACCCTGACATGAATCAATTAATTGGAAAAATATAGTGAATAACTAAGCAAGTGTCTTTTATTTTATTATTGTAATTACGTCATTTTAGAATTATGAATAACAAATACAACAAAATTTTTGGGTGCCTATCACTGAGATTAAACAATGGCAGTACAATAGCTCACATATACCTTAGTCTCAATTTAATTAAGAAAAATAGTATTTTGAGGATATTTAACACATAAAATTTGATAAGTCAACTTAAAAAAATTGTTTAGTAATAAAGTTCTTATGAATTGTTATCTTATATAAAAAAAAATTGTACAATATAATTCACAATCAAGTTTTCAAAGATTTAAACTTGTAATATAATTTTGTTTCATATATAATATAATTATATTTTGGTTCATATAATTTTGGACTTGCAAAAACTTATATTTTGATTCATATATAATATAATTTGCAAAATATTTTCATTTTAAGATGTGTGAATAATAAATCATTTATATAGGTGTACAAAACTTGAAATTACTTACATATAATACAATATTTAGTGTATGTTAAGGTGTACAAAACATGCAATTTAGGTGTACAACATGTTGTGTATACATTGTACACCTAAATTTTAGGTTGTATACATCTTTTTACAGCTAAATTTCATATAGTGTACAACTTTGTATACCTAAATTTCATTTTGTACACCTAAAGTTTGTGTTTTGTACACCTTTATACACTTAAATTTCACGTTGTGTACATCTTTGTACACCTAAATTTCATATAGTATACACCTTTATACATCTAAATTTCATGTTGTGTACACCTAAATTTCATGAAATTTAGGTGTACGCAATATGAAATTTAGATGTACAAAGGTGTACAAAACATGAAATTTATGTTTATAAAACTTGAATTATATTTCGGTAATATATTTTGGACAAATATATCCCTATTAATCCGGATATATTTGAGCCAAAAATATTTATTTATTTTATAATATTATTCCTATTTATAGTTGCAATATATACAATACAATATTTGACCAAATTAAAACAAGTTATTACAAAAATTGAATTTATTATTAAACTATGTAGTCACTAAAAATCTCGACATGTATATGCAATGCTTATTACTAGCTAACCTGCTATGCGTCTTAAACTTATACTACATTTTTGTGATGCATTTTTAAATTAAGCACAAAGTGAACTATGAGCCTGTTTTTATTATTATTATTATTATTATTATTATTATTATTATTATGGTGTGTATAGTACTTTTCTTAGATATATATTTACTTTAAAAATAATCTAATTAAAGTTTTAAAATTGTTAAAAATTATTATTCCAAATGTGGTTGAGAGCTTTCAATTGTTGATGAAATGAAGAGTCAACTTAATAGACAGAGTATATATTATCCATCTTCTTTTTTCACTCAAGAAACTATTGCTCCTTTCATGAACATGTTCCGTTTAGGATTTGGAGCTCTACAAAGTATATATTATTCCTTTCATGAACATTATTCCAAATGTGGTTGAGAGCTCTCAAAACCAAAATCGTTTGTGTTGTTCCTGTGTACCAGAACAAAAAAAAAACATAGGTGACTTCTTTTCTTAGTAAATATACAGCCTTAATTGATATAATGGTGGTCTTAGAAATACAAGGTATCATAATTATCATTTTCGAGGTGTATGTACTCATTTTTCTTGTAATTTTTTCTCTTTATTAGACTAAAGGGTAATATGGACTTTTTCCTTTGAAACACTATTGATCCGGATAAATTTGATCCACTTAGCATCACTCCTACATTGTTAATATATGTGCTACGGATCACACTTGTACCGAAATCTCTCTCTCTCTCTCTCTCTCTCTCTCTCTCTCTCTCTCTCTCTCTCTCTCTATATATATATATATATATATAATTCAAAGATTAGAAAATACACTCGGGTGGGTGGCAAAGTTCAACTTTGAAACATCTCGCATCCACTAAAGGAAATCCATCACCGGGCCACAATCGGCTCGGTTCCATCTAGACATGTAAATTTTGAATTGAAACTGACAAATTGAATAAGAACTGGATCGGTCAAAATCAAAACCGAATTGGAACCGAAGTCGGCCATTCAAAATCGACAGTTGCTGTTTAGGTTCTGGTTCTATCATTTCAGAAACCGTCGAATCGAATCACCATTTTCTTTTTTTTTTCAACCCTATAAATATCATTATCATATTCCTACCAATTTTACACTATTTTTTTATCTCAAAAATTTATTTTGCTCTAAATTTCTCTTATTAATTATTTATATATTTTATTTTTACAATTACGTTTTTTTATATTTCTCAAAGTTATTTTTTATAATTATATATTTCAAATTCTTTCTACTTTTTTATTATAGTTTAATTTAATTATTTTGTTGTTTTATTACATTTAATAAAATTTAATGAGTTTTTTTTTAATTTTGTTTAAAATTATGTGATATAATTACTAGTAGAATAATTAATTTTTTTGAAAATTATTAAAAGAATCTTTAGAATACAATGTATTATTGGTACTATAATTAATTATTAAATATAACAAAATTTATAAATCGAAAAAATTGACAGGATAAAATAACAAATTAAAAATAAAATTTCAAAAAAAAAAACCGAACCAGAACCGTACCGGACGGTTTAACTGGTCAAAACATGTCAAAACTGAAACTAAAACCGATTAAAACAGGAATGAAAATCAAACCGAACTGCAATAAGACCAAATCGTAAGAACTACAGTTTAGTTCTAGTTCCTTCATTTTAAAAAACGAAATCGCCGATTTTTAAATCGAAATCTGTGGTTCTCAAACTGACAACCAGCCTAACTCCACCTATGTATATTGGTAAGATCCGTGCTACCGATCATTAATTAACTAGGACTCTGTTTTCTATTTCAAAAAAAAAAAAGTAGCACTCTGTTTTCTATAAATAGGATCACACTTGTCCCTTTAATGTTACCATTCACCATGAGAAGAATTTTTTTTTTACCAACACTTTGTTTCTTCCACGTTCGACGGTGATTGTATGCCACGATTAACGATTTATTAATTGCTTGGTTTATTCACTTGACACGTTCTTTTACTTTGTTGACTGTTGTTCCTTAATCAATCATTCTAATGATTTTATATTTTTGACACGCTTGAATTTTTGTTGTTTTTTATCAGAGAATGTTTTGTTCTTTAACAGATAAAATCTACTCAATGATTGTGACATACTTTAATATGCTTTCACTTAGCCTTTTCTTTTTGTTCTTTATAATAAAATCTAATCTAATACTTAATATCTAATTCTGACCAGGGTGGTATATAAATAGTTATTGAGGTAGCCTATTTAAATGAATTTAGATGATTTTTGTAAATTTTTATTGTTTTGTGATTTTCTAATTACATTTTTAATTGATTAATGACATTAAATTTCTAATTAATCATAATTATTATTAGTAATTAAGTGATTAAAAGTCATCTTTTTATATATACTAATTATGTAATTACGACCAAGTAAAAATTATAAGTGGAAAGACCAACATAATGTTGATTGAGTAGTTAGCATTATAGTCTTAAAAGGACTATTTGCCAAAAGATTAATGATTTAAATAAAAAACACTTGTTGACAAAAAAAACCTGTTAATGTTCTAATTTCAGAGATAAATCACCTCTTTCACTGCAATAGTGCTACTTGCCAGTAGGGATGTCAGTGAATAGGATATGGATAAGATATACTAATATCTTTACTCGTACCCGTAATTTATCTTTTATACTCATTTCTTACTCATATCTGTGCGGGTGATAAAAATTATTACCCGTATTCTATCCATAGGGTATCTGTTTACCCATATGATACCCATTTATCCGTAGTTTAAATTTAATTAATTAACTTAACAAATAATACACCATCAATTTAGAACAATATATTAGAAAAATACTCGAGATGATATGAAATATTGTATTCACACAACAGAATATAAAATTTATAATTTATAACTAAATGTAGTTAATGAAATAGTAATGTGATAAATTATCACTTGAAATTTCTAAATTACATTTTCACGGACTTGTCAGAAACTTGTTTAGATTTTGTCTAAACTCTATTTATATTTCATACTTTTTTAAAACTTCTTTAAAACTTGTTTATATGTTGTTTATATGTTATTTATAGGTTGTTTATATGTTATCTATATATTGTATATATGTTCTTTATATATTGTATATATATTGTTTATATGTATTATATATATTTATATGTTGTATATATGGTATGTACAAGTTACAAACATAGCATAAACAAGTTATAGAATTAATACTTGTATGTTCTGCATCTCTGTAAAAAATATAAAAGTTACAAATATAGAATAAACAAGTTATAAACATAGTATATACAAATTACAAACATATTATAAACAAGTTGTAATACTAATACTTGTATGTTCTGCATCTTTATAAAATATATACAAGTTAGAAACATAACATAAACATAACATAAACATAGTATATACAAGTTTCAAACATAATATAAACAAGTTGTAACATTAATACTTGTATGTTTTGCATCTTTGTATATCTTAGAAACATAACATAAACAAATTATAAACATAACCTAAACATAGTATAAACAAGTTATAAAACTAATACTTGTATGTTTTGTATCTCTATAAAAGATCTACAAGTTACAAACATAGCATAAATAACACTTTAATTTTTGAAAAATAGAACAACACCAATAGAATATGAACAACATTTCAACAATATATAAACAAGAGTTGGTAAATTTGAAAATATACATTTGTGAATTTAAAAAAATTGAAAAGTGAAAATGTAATATGCAAAAGTGGGTAGTGCAAAATAAATATTGTAAAGTATCGTAGATGTATTGTGTAAAAATCAGTATATATAATACATATGTGTATGTATGTGTGTAGTATATATATATATATGTGTGTGTGTGTGTAAGTATGTATTATATATATGAATATATGTATTAGATATATGTAGCGAGTATGGGTAACGGGTACGGGTACGGATATTATCCAACGTGTAAGAGTATGGGTACGGGTACGGGTATTCTTATATCTATACCTTACCCATATCTGCACAGTAAAATACGGGCATTACCTGCACCTGTACCCATACCCAGTCAAAGCGGGTAATACTTGCGTTGACTGGGTACGGGTAGGGTATAAATTGCCATCTCTAACTGAAACCAAACAGCCCATAGGCGGTTCAGTTCTGGTTCTGATTTGGTTTCGATTTTGACCGGTTTAGTTTGTTCAGTCAGAGGTTCCAGTTCCAGTTTGGTCCAATTTATATCGATTTTTTTATTTTTATAAAAATATTGTTAAAATCGCTAATTTAGAAAGATTAAACCTTTCGTTTTGGTTAAAATTGTTGGTTTAAGAGGGTTAAAGCCGCTGATTTAAAATATTAACCCCTGACTTTGGTTAAAACCTTTGGTTGTTAAGGGTTAAACCGTCGGTTAACCGGACGGTTCAAAACGGTTTAGAACCGACAATTCGACGGTTTTCAAAACCCTTGAATCAGAACCAGCCCGTGATCCATTGGTTTTTTACTAAGCGGTTCACAGTTCCGGGCCGGTTTCGGTTTTGACCGGTTGTGGTCCAGTTCGATTTTTACATGTCTACTACCACTCTACGAGAATCCACAACTCAAGGATTCTCTCAAAAGTCAAACTCGTTCCTCTCTTCCCTTCACCCAATAAAATAACTAAATAAATAACAAAATAAAACAATACAATAACCCCCTGTTTGGAACAATGAATTCCACAAAATTTTGTGGAATTCATTTGCAATTCTAAATTCTTGTGTTTGGAAGGAAAAAAAACGTGGATTTCAATTCTAGAAATTGAATTTTGTGGAATTGAAGATAACTAACCTAATTCCTATCAAATTTGATGCGATTTTCAAATAAATTCCACAAAAAAATTTACATACCAAAGATACCCCTCCTCTAAAATACTAATACCAAAATTATTCCCCTCATCCATCTAAACCTAACTCACGCCTAGCTTCTTCAGTTTCAACCTAACACCGCCATTTTATCTACTTTTCTCGTTTGGACATCATCATTATCTTCACCGCCACTGCCATTTTCGCCCACATCCGAAGGTGTGTTCTTTGTTTCTCTTCCTTCTTATTCTAATTTCATGAGTTATGTTCTGCTCTGATTTTTCGTCTATTTTCATTAATTTTTCCATATTGCTTTTATGGTGTTTCAATAGTTGTGTCTTCATCTCTCTTTTTGTCTTTCTATATCTAAATACGTATTATTCTTGACATATGAAATTTTAAGTGATACCCATGTATGATCTTGATCGTTTTCTTGAATGGATGATGGAACCAATATGAACTTTTGATGTATAGCTCTTGGGTGAAGACGATCAACATCTGTTACTTGACTTGGAATATATGTCTTGAAGTGGTGGTAGTGTCTTAGATGAAGTTAATATCTTTTTGTTTCACTTTATCAAGTCTAGAATATTATTTGATGGGATTAGACTTTAGGAAGCTTATCACACATAATCTATTGATGACCGTCATTGGATAAGCATATGTTGTTGCTATGTATATGCATAATGAAAGTTGAAATTTTTTTTAGAATATAAATAATCAACTTACTATAGATTTTAAAATAAGTTGTTTCCAATTTTTCTATTAAAAAGTTCACAATCCGCCTCAAATTGGTTTTTTCAATTGTTACTCCACATCTAGATCTTTATTTCAATAATCAGTAGGGTTTTATTTGGATTTGAGATTGATGAGGATGGGTTTTTGATTTTAGAGAAGAGAAAAAAAAAACTAAATTGGAGGATGAGATTGAATGGGTTTTAATTTCAGTCTTAACTATTTATGAAGTAAACTAATTTGAATAGATACTCCAGTTTCAACAATAATTTTTTAATCTTTTGCTCATTGTCCTTTTTTGATAGAAGTGCTCGAGAATCAAATTTTTCGTTTTGAAAATCTAGGGTTATAACTTATAATTAATTAATCAAACATTGACCTTTTAAAGTACTCATCAAAACTTATCAAACATTGGTTTGTTCACATTGTTGTCGTTGATTTCCATTGCATGATTTGTAATACTGCTTATTGTTTTATTCAATCTCTTGTTTGATAAGTTTTGGTGTTGGATGTGATAATTTATTTGTTAAATTCAAGAACATGAGAGATATTCATAGAAATGCTATTGCAGCTTTTGTTGCATATGCTAGATATTTGGTTTTCTTGCTACGTCTCTGCGGATATATTGAAAGACCATTGTTAAACTCTGACAAAAATATAATAACTACAATGTTAGGCAATAACTAATGAATCGTATAGAAACACATGATAGTTCTCGTGATTTATTGTGAATGGGGCCACAGGCATTTAGAACTTTAGTTAACATATTAAAACATAAAAAAAATTACTGAACAATAGTCAATATTGTTGTGTTGAGGAATAAGTTTGCGAAAATTTTAATGATTTTGGCTCATAATAAAAAAACCGTGTTGTAAATTTTATCTTTCGATGGAGTGGAGAGACTGTAAGTCGTCATTTTCATCAAGTGCTTAGAGCAATTATATCATTAGAAGATGAATTTTTTGTGCAACCTGATGGTTCCCCAATCCCATTAGGAAATTCTTAATAGTGGAGAAATATTTTATTCATACTTTCAGGTTGGTAAACTTCAGGATTCAAATATTTAATTTGAATGTTGATTTTATTGATATTCTTATTAGTTTAGTTGTATTCAATAAAATTGCATTAGTGCTATTGATGGAACACATATTCCTCTAGGAAGGAAAGGAATACAAACAATGAAAATATTAGCAGCATGCACCTTTGATTTGAAATTTAATTATATGTTGCATGGTTGGGAAAGATTTTCCTCTGTATCAAGAATTTTAGAAAATTCATTAAGTAGGGAAGATATTGTGAAAGTTTCTCAAGATAATTTATAACAAAAATTAAGTTACTTTCATTCATTAATTTACAATTGAATGATTAATGAGTTATATTATTTTTAATTTATTTATAGGTAAATTTTATTTAGTTGATGATAGTTTTCCATTAAGATTTGTATTCATTAACACGTATTGAAGTACTAGATACCATTTGAAAAAGTACTCAAACTCTCCTTCTGAAAATGCACGAAAATTATTCAACATTCGACATGCATCATTGCGGAATTCAATCAAAAAAGCTTTCAGAGTACTTAAAAAAGATTTCCAAATCATAGCTAGTGGAACACAAGCACATTATGATGTTGATATGAGATCTAAAATTGGGCTTGCTTGTTGCATTTTACATAACTTTCTCAAGATGTATGATCCAGATGAAGATATTTTATGACAAGTAGATAATGAGTTGATGGAAAATTCTGTTGAATCTCAAGATATTGAACAAATAGCTAGAGATACAGATGCTAGACAAAGAGAACAAATAAGGGATCACATAGCTTCTCACATGTGGCTTGACTATGTGTCTCGGTGTTAGATATTCTTCTTTTATATTTGTTTATGTTATTATGTTATAATTTTTTTCCTTTATTTTGTGGACTTCATATGTATTATGTTCTTATTTCTTGTATTATGTTCATTGAATAACCTTATATGTATTATGTTCTTCATATGTATTATGATTTTTCCCTTCATTTTGTGGACTTCATATGTTTTTGTTTATGGGATTGAGAACATATATTATGTTATATCTTCTTTCTTGTGTTATGGTGATTGAATAACTTCTGGTCTTATGTTGTATACTATTATATCATTATAGATGGACCCTGTCACAACCCGTTTTTAGACCATGACTGGCGTACAAGGCGAACTGAATTGAGGTCCGACCCATCCTGCACAAGCCTCAGAGTACATAACTTATACCCAAAATTTGTTGCAAACAAATTCTAAAACCATTTATTTTAAATAACTAAGTATAAATCCAAATTTCTTTAAAACTTAAATTTTCATAATAATAATAATAATATTTCTAAATAAGAAATCATAACAGAACCATACACACACAAGTAATCTGATGTGGAGCAATTAACAAAACAAATAACCAGGGCCCGAACAAAAGGGCACTTACTACTACTCTAGAATACCTAACTGAATGTTGAATGCCGAAGAGTTACTATCAAAAAAATCACCTAAAAAATGTTAAAGGGAGCGGTGAGTAAACTCAGTAGAGAAACGACACTCCAAATCGCCTCTGAGACCTCACATAAATTATTTTGAAAATCTTTTTGAAAATACCAAATGCACACATATAATCATATACTATTAGTATACACTTTTATACATGTTGATAGTAATTCGAAATCCATTGCGAAAACATTTTGTACAGACGACAAACAACATACAGTCAAGTATAATTGTTAATATATCATAAGGCAGATAAAGCATGCTACATGCATACATACAAATTCACCTTACACAGAGTTCACTACCATATACAGAGCTAACAGATCTGATAATCATTGATCATACACCAGTATTATATTGGAACAATGCTGACAAGGAGTTAATAATACCAGTGGTCACAAAATTTTTTGCGTTGCTCATGTTTGGTCACAAAAGAAAAAAATGTTACACAGTGGTCACTATTTTTTTATTTTTCTTCAAGAATGTCACTTTATCCTGAAAACTCAACAGAATTGACATAAATTACCATGTAAGCATGCCACCCCTATTCTTATGGATATGTTTCTTGCCGACGTGGCAATTAACGAAAGGTCTGACCTGACCTGACTGACCGATCTGGAGACCCATCTGTGTTCAGCTTGTCCAGTCTGTCTAGTTTTCTTGGCAAAATGACCTTCTTGAAGCCAAAAAATATATAGTGACCACTGACTGACTGATCTGGTGACCCACATGTGTCCAGCTTGTCCAGTCTGTCGAGTTTTCGAGCCAAAGTGACGTTATTGAAAGAAAAAAAACAATAGTGACCACTGTGTAACATTTTTTTCTTTTGTCACCAAACCTGAGGAACGCAAAAACTTTTGTGACCATCGTTATTATTAACCCCGCTAACAAGATCATATCAAAATAAACTAGTAGCCTTAAGAGTCTACGCAGTACCTGACTCAAAAGGGCTATCGGCTGACAGCTTTAGGGGAGCTCAAATAGGACCCATCACCTTATGGCTTCAGAGCCATAACAGACAGAACTTATCAAAGAGTATATCCACGAGCATTGTAGTCCACGGGCTCGAGCAAGATATACCCCGCCAAACTCCAAAACAAATATACAATGGGGGAATGAGCAATAAAACATACTCCCAATATTTATTATATCTAGACATTTATCGATATTATACTAAAACAATCTAATAGGGGACCAGAAACAGAAACAAAAACAAAATCATACTTGGACACCTGCCACTAGAAAATAGTTCACGTGTGTTTTTGCTGGACATACGGGTTACCATTTTTACCTTGGTAAATAGGTCCTCACAATAGTATACCAAATGCTACGTTTACCCCCGTAGCATAGGTGTCCTAAGTCAGAATAATTAGATTAATTAAAATAACTATTCAGAAGAACACATATACGGAAGCATACATAAATTAATAATAATAATTGGCAGAACTCAGAAATGCAGAAGTAGACCAGTAATGGTGGTTGTACCACTTGGCATAATATATATTACTCAGAGAATATATTTATAACATAAATAAAAGTGAAAATAAAACAATAGCTTTTTCAGAGATCGGATGCACATAAGCAGTCAACATACGAGGCAAAAAGATATTAAATAATAATAAAATAAAATAAGAGCAAAATAACTAGTTTTAGAAGTTAGATATTCAGAAGCAAACAAGCATGCATAACACGTAATTATTTATAGAAAATATAAGTATTTTCATAACGAAATAATTATTACAGAAAATATTTTGTTATTACTAAACATAGTACTCATAGAAGAAAATATATTTGTTGAGTTTGGTTTTGATGATGATGAATTCAAAATATCCATGAAGAGGTGCAAAGTTGTAGACCTGATGATATCTGGTGATAGGTTGCATTTTAGGCATATTTTATGTTGCATTTTATGTTTGTTTTGCATCATAAACTGTTGTTATTAGTGTCTTTTTTGTTCTTTAGTGTTTTAGGTGGAATGTTGATGAAACGTGAGGATTTAGAGCGATTTTGGGCATATTTCAGCGTGGACTGCACTTTGGCATGAATATGCTATTGCGATGTGTTGACTGAGTTGACTTATTTTGCATTGGGTCACATGTTTTCACTATTGGGCCTCATTTTTTAGCCTCATGGACGTGTTTGAAGGCTGCTGACCTATTTTTATTGCTGGAGAAAAACAATTACCATTATTATTGTTATTTTTAGTTATTTTTTAGGGAAATTAGGTTTTCCTAATTAGGACACATATATATACCTAGTTTTTGGGCATTGTTTTCTCTCTCCTCCATTCTCATTCATGCACAACTTTAGGCAGCCATCTTTCCTCTCAATTTCAACTTTCATCTCTGATCATGTGTAGCTAAACTCGCATCTAGTCGAGATATTTTCAAGGTTTGATGATAATATGTTGTGAGACTATTTTTTTAATTGTTATAATGTATTTCGAGTATTTATTCAATTTCTATGCCTTAGTTCTTTTATTATTTTTTTAATGTTGATTGCATGACGTGGCCAATTGTGTGATTGGATAAACAATATAATGTTATTTAGGATTGATAGTGTGTCACATTAGTCCTAATCTAGGTAATGAATAACGTGAATTTATGTGGTTTGGGCATTGTTCATTGTTATGGAACTAAATAATCTAGTTTAAATGATTTACGATGTTTCCAACTTTATTGGCTAGGATATTGGTCTCTTTGGTTCTTACTACTGCCATAGATTAAACCTTGTCAGGGCATCCAGGGGCTATTGATTAAGTAAGAATAGATTGGTTGATTAAGTGTGTCACTGTTAACTATAACTTTGTCTATTCGAACACTTGATATTTATCTTTTGTGTCTGTGATCAACTCAAATGATAGAACTGAGAAGTATCTTGGCTAGACTTTATTATTATTGATTTCCTTTTGACTGCATTTCAATTCTCTTTACTTTAATTTATTGTTTTGTCTATTTTGGTATTTAATCTTCATTTTATACATCATCTTGTTTATTCTATTGCTTTTATTTCAAATAAATAAGCTTTATCAATCTCTGTAGATTCGACCCTGCTAACTACTATTTACAGAATCATTATTTTTTTAGTAGAAATCAATTTATTGGTTTGACACCCATCATCTAGCTACAAATAACTTAAAAGATCAATCTAAGCACGTTAATCATATGAAGATTAAGTGCTACACACATACCAAAGGCTTAGTGCGCGTAGATTATTCATTCCAGAAGACAGTGAGTATCAATTTCTATGCTACACCAGCAAAAGAAATGCTACACATGTAGTCGAGCAAGTGTCCACATGAGCTAAATGTTTGATGATGATGGCATGTTGAAGGATGAGACAAGGCACGTAGAAGAGTAAAGTTTCAAACCTTGAAAAGGCATCCTACGCATGTAGTATACAACGCACATAGATGAGCATCAAATGAGGAAAAAACCAACACGCTCCTCATGGATTTGAATTTCAAATATTCTCTGACACAAGTCATGTGAAGAACCAATAATCTAATCTTGAATACATGACTATGCACGTAGAATAGGGAACAATGCACATAGTAAGATGTTTAGGTGAAAATTCATATTCTGAAAGTCAGATTAACACACGCAATACATGGTACAAATCACGTAGATCATCTGCCTATGCATGTAGAACGAGTACAAGGCACGTAGATGCCGATTTATCCAAGGCAGTGAATATTGGGTTCAAAGCAATGCACATAGAAGGACGATCAAAGCGCACAGAACTCAGTTGGATCAATGTACTATACACGTAGATAGTGGGTACGCATGTAGTATGTTGTGACATCATTACTGGATAGATTTTCTATTTGTTTCACACCAGCTACTTCGAGTTTCCAACAACTATATTATTACAAGTGACTATAAATAGACGTCCTAAGACAGAAGAGAAGTGTGAGATACCTTTTCTAAGAATTGATATACATTTTATCTATCTTCTCTACCTTTCTAACCCATTTGAGCTATTTACTTGCTATCACATTTCTGAGTTTGTGTGAGCTTCAAATCTGTTTTATCTTTGGGTTGATTTTGTAACAAGCAAGGTTTTTTGCTTGGGTAGATAGGTTTTATTGTTGTGTCTTAGAAAGAAAGAGTGGTTGCTAGTGAGCCTTAGAAAACTATAGTTTTGGTTTGCTAGTTAAGCCTATAAAAACTAGTGGTTCGGTTTCCTAGTTAAGCTAAAAAAAAAACTAGAGGCTTGGTTTGCTTGTTTTGTCCTAAAAACAAGTGGTTTCGATTTTCTAGTTGAGCCCGTAAAAAATTAGGAATTCAATTTTCTTGTTGAGCCCGCAAAAATAAGGTGTAATGGTTTGCTTTTTGATCCTGTAAAAATAAGTGGTGTAAATAGTTTGCTTGTTGATCCCGTAAAAATAAGTGGTGTAAACGGTTTCTCTCCACCCGAAAGTGAGGAGATAGTGGATTGAAATTCTCTCGGAGATCTAGAGGAGTTAGCGTAGGTCAAGAAGGACAGAACCACTATAAATCGGATTTGTGTTCTCTTCCCTTACTCTCTCTTATTTGCTTTGCATTTGTATTTGATTTATATTGTTGTGTGTAGATTGGATCTTTAGTTTTAAGTTGCTTCAACATTTAACTTTAATTTTAGTTTAGAAGAACTTTGTTATTTATTTTGGTTTGCAAAAGATTTCTAACAAAATTTTTAACTTGCTAGAAATCCAATTCACCCCATCTTGGATTTCCATTGTACATTGAGATCGAAGCTTACACTTGTTTCAAAATAAGATAATTATTTCATCATTTCAAATAATATCCAAACAAGATTTTTATAGTAGAGTCTTCACGTAAGTCAGATTTTATTATTGCCAAACCATTAATTATTCCGAATTTCATGCAGAGGTCGAAACACAACAAAAACATAGGGTTTTAGAAGACATATCCTATGTGTCTAAAGCTGCCATCCCACCAACCTGGATATCGAAGCTGAATGACCCAGTCACGCATCTTTGGTAGTAGATGGCTAGTCTCGCTAGCACGAACATAAGGCTGTAAAACATATATATATCAGACAAGGTAAAAAAAATGTGGTACTGGTACTATGGCAGTACATAATGCATAAAATGCGAATGGAAACTTAAACTCCCGAAAACCTATTTCGATCGAAAATCAGACACTTTAAACTACACTTTATAAAATTACCATTTAGTCCCTCAACTTTTATAAAATTACACTTTATTCCCTAAGACCTCAACAAATTATAGATTGGTCCTCAAACTTTTCAAAAATTACTAATCAGCTCTCGAACTAGTCAAAATTTACAAATGAGTCCTTAAATTCTACAAAATCACAAAACAGTCCCAAATTTCCTAAAATTACAAAATAGTCGCTGCGACAAAAAATATTCTTAAAAAACCCAAAAACTTGTTCTAATCGATACCCAACGTTCCGAACCACACAAATCAACTTAAATCAACCTCCTAAACATGAATCTACAATTGGTTTCATCAAAATAACTCAAAATCATTAAGTCTCTTAAATAATTTGACCAAACCCTAACCCATTTAAACAACTCATAAAATCTCTCAAATTCTGAGCCTAATATAGACATTTCTAGCCTTGTTATATCATGATCTAACATCCTTAAACATAGATTTTAATATAAACAAGCAAATCTGACCACATTTTTCAAACCGTCACCCACATCAATCCTTAGATTCATGGAAAAAATGAAGAAATAAATTGTTTGGGAATGAGATCTTACCTCAAATTGATGAAAGGAATGGATGGGAGGCAACGGGAGAGGTTGAGAGACAAATTGGAGTGTGTTTGAGTGGTGAAAAATGAGAAATGGTCGAGAAAGAGTCGGGTTTGGGTGTTTTAAAGATGGACAGATCAAAATGCATTGTTTCAATGATTTTCAAAGGCAACATATGTCATTCTTGATGACAACGTATGTCTTGGGGTCACAACGTACATTTTCAAGTTCAAAATGTACGTTTTATGGGTCAAACAATGCGTCCAAAAGCTTCAGATCGAAAAATAAATGATGATCAACATACGTTGTACAAACACAACGTACGTTGTGGCTAAATACTGTATGTCTTACTTTTCCAAACTTCCTTCCTCGACTTTCTTCGCTTTCGCACATTCGTCAGATTATCCTCGGAGCTCAACAATACAAAACCCTCTAAAATACATCTTCAAACCATAATCAATATCTAATCATCATCCCTAAACACTTAATCTCATCACAATGTCCAAAGGCCAAATCATAATCAAACGAAATGCTACAGAGAACCTAGTCAAAACGGATGGGGTATTACATATTTCCCCGCTCAAAAGAAATTCATCCTGAATTTCCAGACAAATCAGATCAAAAGACAAATTCAAACCTTGGTCTCAAAATGACAACAGACACCCCAAAATCTCAGCATATAAATCATAGAGAAATCAACCATGAACCTACTAACGAACTAGCTCTCTCGTACCCAGACATGCAGAGATGAGATAGAATATGCAGATGCAGAGACATAATGTACTAAAAGATGCAAAGGTAGAGACAGAAGGTACTGACTTACAAATTCATTACTCTGACTGACACCAACAAAGGACAAATCAAACCTAACCTCCATTGACTGCGACCCCCATACATGACATGAATCAAGAACACATTCCTTAAGGAGTGAGACACGAGATGCTATAATGTACAAAGACAACTAAGGTGATAGCTCTAGCTCTTAACGAACAACATAGACGATGATCTGAAATATTACCACTTAAACCTTATCCAACCATTACCCTCACTTACTGATACATGATCTCGAATTTCAAAGCCACACATTATCCGCCAACATCATCTGGATTTAAACCACAATTGGATATCCAACCCAAACCACAGAGATTACGAACTAACTGAAATA
This sequence comes from Flueggea neowawraea, assembly GCA_948243855.1. Classification (NCBI taxonomy): domain Eukaryota; kingdom Viridiplantae; phylum Streptophyta; class Magnoliopsida; order Malpighiales; family Phyllanthaceae; genus Flueggea; species Flueggea neowawraea. The sequence goes on from CAODLS010304762.1 coordinate 21,768, forward strand.
GCTTACGCAACCCAAAGAAATTAACCATCATATGTACAAATCACCAAGTCCCATCAAATTGATCCCGCAAATTAATTTACTTAATCATAATCAAATTGAACTTAATTCCTCAAGTATTGTTCGTAAACTGCATATTGTCTTCATATTTACACTATTCATTACATATCCCTTATCATAACTATTTAATTTCAAACCAAATTGTCAACCACTAAAATGATTATATCAACAATTGTCACCAGCAATCTCACTTCATTATTATTGATACTTACAATTGTGATCAAATGATATCACCAAAGGGATTTATTACCAAATCAATAATTACATACCACTCTTATTCTTAGGCTATTTTTTTTACCAATATATCCAGTTTTAACCTCCATTTACTGTATATCGAATATCAACCTTTGTTCATCATATACTGAGTATTCTTAAGATCCTTGGGACCCATAAATCTATCTTAATAACATTCTTTCATTAAACTGATCGACTTCCAAAACCCAATTATTAAGTTTTCTCCTCATATCAACAAATAGTTCGAAAACATATCCATTACCCATACTTTTGACACTCTAATACTCTTAATACTTCAAACATTCTTACTATTATTAGCACCAAATATTTTTGTGCATCACTAAATCTGAAACCCATATATTACATGAATCTAAATTTACTCTCCACATACCAAAATCTACCATTGTATATGGTACCACCTATACCATGTAACAACCTCAAAATTACCTTATCACATGCTTTTATCCCTCATGCTTACATACCATAAATCATTAAATTTCTATATCTAACCGAATCAATTATGCATCCCTTGACTAATCGCCAAGTAACAAATAATCTCTCAAAACTGTAATGATACAAGTTCCTCCATTTATCCATATTGTAATCCCATACTGACTTAAGCCTTTCACATTCAAAGTCTTCAAAACTCATATTAGCCAAATATGTTACATATTGCAATGATAATATTTATCACCTCCCAAATCTGTTATTCTTATTGGAGCTACTTGGTCTTAAGTTTTTTTGTAGTTACCAAACTGCCAATGATTTCATTATAGCTTACCAAAAATCTATAACCATACATTAATAATAATGATTATGAATCCTCAAATATATTGGTGTTTTACTATGAAACTCCTTATGCATATATTAACATTTGACACAATCATGCCTACAAATCAATACTCCTTTATTGACAATACCAATTTTAGTCATCGAACAAATCATAACGTGCGAACACATATGTTGAGTTCAGTTTTGATGATCATGAATGCAAAACATTTATGAAAGAGTTGCAGACGTGCAGAGTCTCTGATATGCATCAACAAAACACATTATTTCCTTGCAACCCATGTTGATCATGGTGAAAATGGCATTCAGGTGCGCTAAGGTGGAACCAACGGATGTTGATTGAATGACAATCAGATGCAGTGGCATCAACGCACGTTGAAGACTGTCAACGTATGTTGTCGAGGTCTGAAGCTGTGAAAAGCTTTCGTGTATGACCAAAGCCCGTTAAAGAGTGAATTAGAGCACATCGATGAGCAAAGATGCAATCTTTGATGAAGCTGCTCAACGCACGTTGTAGATCTTATAACACATGTTGATGATGATCAGATGAGGACAAAGCCAAGACGCTCATCGAGATTTAAATTTGAATATTCGCTGATACGCTGAAGTGGATCAAAGGTGCGATCTTTAGGTGAAGCCGATAGTGCACATTGCAGAAGGTACAAGGCTCGTTGAAGAATGACTGGGTGAATGTGCATTTTCTGGAACAAAGATCAACACCCGTACAACAAGATACAATGCACGCTAATAAGATGATCTACGCACGTTGAAGGTGACTAAGGCACATTGATACGAATTCTCTTAGGACAGTGGCTACTAAAGTTCTTGTAAAGTGCATAGACGTGTTATCAAGACACTTGTAATATCCCATCGAATTTTGATACAACCTTTATAGCTTTCGGTTCTGCCCCGAGTCGAGCTCAATCGATTAGAGTGTCGAGTGGGTGACTTATGATGTTGAGCTATGTTACTCGAGTAAACAAATATGTGTTACTTGAGTGATATAGACCTTGGGTTACTCGAGTAAATGATTAAGTCTTACTCGAGTGAGATAGGGCATATATTACTCGAGTGAAACATTTGGTTACTCGAGTAAGCCTTGTTTCGGGATGAACATGATGAACACCTATGAACATGTTACTCGAGGAATCATTTGTGTTACTCGAGTGAGTGGTGTGTCACTAGAGTGAAATGGCATGTCACTGAGTGAGATGTGCACCCAGTGCGTGAAACGGTGTTGTTTCGGGCAGGGGTCTATATATACCCCTACCCGATTTCTTCGGTCTCATTTCATCTCCCTTCACTCAAAACACTCTTATTCCGTCCAGAAGATATTTTTGTTGATCTCGTTCCTTCCTAGAGGTCTCTTGAGGTAAGAATTCATCTCTCTACCTCTCATTCTTTCATTTTCCATCATTTTGCATGAATGTGCATTTTAGGGTTTGAATGAATGCTCCTAGGTTCAGATGTAGGTTGTTTCTGTTAGAATGGGTGTTAAGGGTTGTGATTTCGGGAATTTAGGAGTCCATTAACACATAATGTAGGCTTGGATTCACATAAATCGAACATGTTTGTGAATGGGTTTCAAACTCATTCATTTTGGGCCGATTTAGTGTGTTTTCGAGTTGTGTTGATGATATTGACTCTAGATTTGAGTTCAGGGGCTTGAATGAGTCAATGTGGGTGTTAGGTATCGATTTCCATCAGTGAAATCGAGGTTTGGTCGAGTTGGGTATGTTCTAGGCAGGGTCTTACTCTAGTAAGCAGATGACTCACTCGAGTAAGTGATGAACATGGGTTACTTGAGTAAGCAAATCTGGCTTACTCGAGTAAGCCGCTGTTGGTGTCACTCGAGTAAGCCCTTTTGGTTATTCGAGTGAGGCTCTATTCTGATGGACCAAATGCGTAATTTTGCACATCTTTGTAAATCTTTGTGTTGGGGGTCTATTTTGGGAATTCTAACTACCTCAAGGACTAGTTAGTAGTTCCAAAGTACTTTGAGGGCTATTTTGAACTTAGTCTAGTCTCGGGGATTTGATCGTAATTTTACATTGGTCGGGGACCAAACTGTAATTTTACGTGGTATTTGAATTTTGGGTTTTGAATGATGGTTTATCATTCAGATTAGATTTTTAGCATCTTTGAGCGTCTACATCTACATATCATTCATCTGGTACCGCCACAGTACCAACATCATTTTTTTTGTTACCCATTATGTATGTATCTGTTCCAGCTTCCTGTTCCTGCCAGCACGACCAGCCACCTACCAGTGGTGTCTGATTGGATCATTTGCTTCGGATTCCAGGTGAGTGAAATGGCAGCTTCAGACATATAGGTTGTGTCTTCCTACTTATATCGTTTTTGATGTGTCGGGATATGACATGAAGTCTGACTAATAATTATTTGGCTAATTATTAATCGGACTTATGTGGTTTGTAATAACTAAAGTTTTTACTCTGTTAATACGTATATTGGTATATATATGTTTTCTAAAAATATGAGATCTACTCTGCATGACTGTCTGTTATATTATGGTAAATATACTCTGATATGGAAGACCTTGTTACGAGGCATCGTAACCTTTGATATATCAATGCTCTATCAAGGCATTCGTTACCCGAGTAAATGGGTGACCATGTATCCGGCCAGATGCATGCTCTGTTCTATTCTAGTGGTGGAGTCCACAATACTATTATGTACCCTCTGTATATATACTCTGTTCTAGTCTCATACTATGACTCTGTTATATATATATATATATATATATATATATACTCTGATACTGTCTGAATGCATGCTGTCTGCTCTGTATGCGAATGTTTTGGTAAAACATTTTTTGAAAGCTATTACATACGTAGTGTGTATATATATATATATATTGTTTTTGTATATACGTGTGTGGTATATTTTGAAATGGTTTTCAAACATGTCTTTGTGAGGCATGTATGAGGCAATCTGGAGTGCTATTTCCTCACTAGGTCTTGACCCCATTTTATTTCTGTCTATCTTCTTTGCATGTGTGGCATATATTTTGACACTCAGCATCTATTGAGCACCCCATCACCAGTGAGGCATTCTTTGCTATTCAGTGAGTGCCCTCGTTCAGGCTTTACTTTTGTATTTTGTAGTTAGAGTTCCATACCGGGTTTCTGTGGGGATATTGTACTATATTTTTGTATTTTGAATTTTGAATATATTATAACGGTTTCATATTTATTTCGATAGCATTATATTCATACTATTTTTCGTATATCATATTTTATTAAATAAATATTTTGATAAATGAATGTTTGGGTAGAATATCTATATCTCTGAGGCTTGTGCGAGATGAGCTGGGCTTCCACAGACAGTTCACCTTGTACGCCGGTCACTGGCCCGACTCGGGTCGTGACAAAGGTGGTATCAGAGACTTAGGTTTTGTATTGTTTAGGTCGGTATGGAACATAGGTATCTTTGATCGAGTCAGTTGATTTGCCTCTGTATATCCATTGATCTCTGGTATGGTACTGTGGCAATCATTGCATTCTGACATCTTCATACGCATTTGTCTATATGTTATCTGTAGCGATGGATCACCATCATCGTGGTTGTTGTTATCGTCGACCTAGGCGAGTACCTGATGAGGCCGTTGCTCGATCAGTGGTGGATCTGTAGGATTCGCATAGTACATCATAGGTTACAACGCCATTACCTCAGCAGCAGCTCTAATTTCAGCAGCTTATTACCGCTTAGCAGGAGATGGTTCAACCAAGTCAGCGGCTAGAGGGTAGCCAGTTCTGCCAGTAGGTGCAACACCAGTTCAGCCTGAGGTGCCACCTGTTCAGCAGCCTCAGTAGGAGGAGGTTGCAGTAGATGGTCCGGTGGTTGCACCACGGGGCAGAGAACAGGATTTGTTGGATAGATTCATGAAGCTCAAGCCACCCATATTTTCAGGTGGGACGGGAGAGGATCAGTATGAGTTATTCCTTAAGGTGGAGCATTGTTTTGAGGCTAGATGCATTAGTGATTATGCAAGCGGGGTCAGACTTGTTGTATTTCTTCTGACTGGTTGGGCATCGAGATGGTGAAAGAGCATTGAAGCTCGATAAGGATTCAGTTGGGCTCGATTCAAGGAGGAGCTCATTTCTTCTGTCCTTCCTCTTAGTATTCGGGAAAGGAAGGCAAATGAGTTCAGTGATTTTCGTCAAGGGACTGGTATGTCTGTGACAGAGTATAAGGAGAAGTTCAAAGACTTAAGCAGATACGCACCTCTCAGCGAGTCAGGGAGAGGAGGCCTTGGCTGCGAAGTTTTTTAAAGGGGTTGCGTCCCACTATTGGCAAGATAGTGGCGACCAGAGAGCTATATACCATCCGACAGATTGTAGAGTCTGCTAGGGGGATGGAGTATATAGACGAGAGACACCCAAAGGAGCCCAAGAGGGCAAAGACCAGGGGTACTTTTGGAGGCCAGCAGGGCTAGAGTCAGGGAGCTCATTCGGGCCAGAGGCATCGACATTCATTTGGAGGGCAGGAGCCCAGTCAAAATTCTCAGAGCCTTAGTGTGTCACAGCCAGCTGGGCAGAGCGGAGGACAGAGCTCGGGGAGCTTGATTTCGTAGTGTGTGATCTGCAAGAAGAGGCATCCTATGGTATGCAATATGGCAACATGAAACTGCTTTTACTGTAGACAATCGGGGCATAAGATAGCAGTGTGTCTGGTAAAGCTTGGTGTAGTAGCACAGACTGGTCAGTCTATTGTAGGAGGTTCAGGTACAGTCATTACCAGTGCTGGTAGGGGAACTGGTAGAGGTTTTGAGAGTCGCTTTCAGGCTGGCCAGAGCAGTGACCGTGGTCAGGCAGCTCAGAGTAGTGCTCCTGTAGGAGGGCAGGCCAGAGTTTATCATCTCACCCGTCAGGAGGCGTAGACCTCCAATGCTGCAGTTACTGATACGCTCTCTATTTCTGGTATTTTAGTATATGTATTGTTTGACACGGGTACATCTCATTCATTCATTCATTACTCCATATTTTGTTGAGCGTGCTGGGTTAGTGTTGCGTCCATTAGACAAGTTGTTAGAGATATCTTCACCGTTGCATAGAGTGCGACCCTAGCAGTAGCAGAACACCCTTTTCTTCCATTATAAGTGAGCATCACTCTGACTGCACCTGTAATATCTTGATTTTTTTGACTATTTATTTCGATAATTTTTCTTTGAATTTTTTTCGAATTAAGTATTTTTAAAGGATTAATTTTAATTTGAAATATTAATTAAATAATTAATGATATTTTGGAGTGTTAAATTTTGTTTTATGTTAATGGAATTTTTGAAGTGTATTGAGGTATTAAATTGAGTGAAAATTGATTGGAATTGGTAAAAGAAATAAAATTGGAAGAAAAGAGAAAGAGGACTGAACTAAAGGTCATCTGCGTTTTAAAGCAAAGTACCTGTCGCTTTGGGTTGTTGTCGTCCGCAGGAGAAACCGGTCGTTTGCACGTGTGCGTCTTGTATTTAAGCCCAACAACATGTCATTTTTTTGGCTATCTTTTGAGTGCTGTCGTTCGTGTGTCTGAAACGATGCCGTTTTCATTTAGCCCAAAACGTATCGTTTTGATTAAAAGGAAACGACGCCGTTTTGCTTTAAAACCTATATTTCTTTCGTTTCTTCTTCCTTTGTTCTTCATTTCTTCCAAAACCCAAAAACCTGATAATCTCTCTCTCTTGATTTTCACTTTCTCAGTCCATCCTCTTTCTTCCTCTTCGGCTTGGCTAGTAAACTCAGGTGAATACCTCTTTCTCTCTTCTCTTTTATTTCGTTATTTTCATGGAAATTGAAGTGGGTTTCAGCGAGAGGTGGAATTCGATTTTGAAGTGATTTTTAGATGGATTTTGGATTGGTTTTGTTTGATTTTGATGGACTAAGGTTGGGAGAACATGAAGCTAACTTGAAAGTGGAGGAATTGATGACTTTGGTGAAGTGGGTTATTTTGGTCCGAAACTTTGAGGGACGATTTGGACGGTTTGAGGTGGTTTTGGACCAAACTGAGGTTGAATTAACATTCCTGGGTCTAGTTTGGATTGATTGGAATAGTTGGAATTGTTGAATTCCGCTTGTTTCGAAATTAGGGACTATTTAGTGTGATTTTATAACTTGATGACTAAATATGATATTTTACATTCTAGGACATATTTGTAATTTTTGATAAGTATCGTGGCAAATTTTTTAATTTATATAAATTGGAGGATTAAATTATAATTTTAAAATACTTAAAGGACTAAGTTACAAATTCTAAAAAGTTTGGGGACTAAGTTATAATATTTCGAGATCTTAGGGACTAAAATGTAATTTTATAAAAGTCGGGGACTGAATTGTAATTTTACATAGAGCGATAGATTTTTCGACGTCTAACAAATATCTGCATTTTTATTTCCATTTCATGCATTCAGCAATGCCACAGTTAACGTATTTGATCCTAATGGGATAAATTTATGTTTCCAGTTTGCTCGAATTTTGAGGTGATCAGTTGTTCACCGGTGGACTTTGAGTTGGATTATTAGCTCAGTGTCCAAGTGAGTGTAATGACAACTTTAGATATATAAGTTGTATCTTCTGAACCTTATATGTTTTTATATGTATGACTTTTGTATAATTTTTTTGGAAATTATTTTATTTTTTGGAATAAATGTTCTGTTCTGAAATAAATTTTTTGTTTGAGTTTGAGTATATTTTTGAAATAAATATTTTATTCTTTATTTTAACATGTTTCTATAATAAGTATTCTAATTTTCTGAAATTATACATATTTTCTATAATACGTTTTCTGTCCGAATATCAATATATTTTTTTATATTAATATTTTGTTCAGTAATCCGATTCTGATTTTTGATATATATATATATATATATATATATATATAAATTTTAAATATATATTTTCTGTAGGATAAGTATCTGGATTGCATGCTTGTTTGGTTTGAAATATTATTGATTTATTTAATCTAACTCGGGACACCTATGCTACTGGGGTAAGCGTAGTCTATTAGTATACCATTGTGAAAGCCCAGTTACAAGGGTGAGTTGGTAACCATGTGTTCCAGCGCAAACACATGTGAGTTGATTTATTTGGTGGCAGTAGTCCACATATGATTTGAAATATGATTCTTATCCCGTTGTCTAATTCTGTATATATATATATATAAGCATATTGTCTGATTGTATGATGTTTACTCTGGTTGTAAATGTTTTGCAAATGTATTCTAAAAATTATTATATATTTGAATTTATATTTATTTAAATCCTTTCGTTTGATTTTGGTTTTGTCAGGTTTTTGAATGTTTTGTTCTTTAATAAATATTTTGAAAATAATATTTTATTTGACTTATTTATTTAATTTGTTTCACTATTTGTTGTCTGTTTTGTTTTGCTAAGAATTTCAAAAGGATTTTTTGAATTATTATTTGTAGAAATACGAGTGTATACTAATAATATACAATGCATACATATATGTGGTATTTTTTGAAAATATTTTTAAAACGGTCTCTGTGAGGTACGTAAGAGGCGATCTGGAGTGTTATCCCTAACTAAGTTCTGACCCATTTTGTTTTTCTTGTTTTATTTTTAAAAAATATTTTTCAGGTTTTGTTGACAGTAGTTATCTGATGTTCCACGCTCAGTGCATTCTTGTCAGCAGTGAGTGCCCTGTTGCTCGGGCATTAGATTATCTGTTTTGTTAGAAACTCCACACGGGGTTATATGTAGGTTACGGTTTTGTATTTGTTATTGTTTAGTTTTTAAATAGTTTTACTTATAAACATTTATTTTGTATTTCAATATTATAATAATATTTCATTTTATTATTTAAAAATATTATTTTTAAACTTTTATTTATTAAACTGTTGTAATTTGATTAATAGGTTGTTTATTAATAAATGGTTTTTGGTTATAAGTTCTGTACTTTAAGGCTTGTATGAGATGGGTGGGCTTGTGCGTAAGAGGCGATTTTGGATCGTGGCAGCACCCTAGTGAAAATGGGTGTAATCTTCTTGAATATACTTTGCAGAACCTATCTCCAGATCCTGTTCCTTCTGTATGAGTGGTTTGATTGATCCATGATCCTGATATTGTCAATGGTTGTTCTGAGCTTCCTTCTCCAAACTAGTATCTCCTGAAATCATTTAAGAAAAGTCCATAATAGAGAGCGGCATTACTGGTAATTATTCAGGTGGTTGAGGATTGCTCGAGGGTCAAATTCTATGGCTAAAGTGTAAGACCACTAAGCACCATAAAAACCATAGAAAGTCTTTTGTGAATGAATTAGGCATCAAGAAGGGTTTTGTGAGGAATAAGACTGTTGAAATAGAACCATAAAAAATCTTCCTTCTTTTTAAAATCCTCAAATGGTGAGGAAATTAAGGGTACTACAGAACTTCTTACTGAATCCATAAATTCTAAAGAAGGAGGTGGCTCAGCAGGTCTCATAAAGAAAGACCTTTGAAGACAAGATGGCTCAGAAGGTCTCATAAAAAGAGATCCTTGGAAAGGGGATGGCTCTGAAGGCCGCATAAAAAGAGATCCGCTAGGAGGAGGATCAAAACGAGAAGGATGTTTCAAATCTTCCTTCATACCCTTAAATTGCATTTTTAAGTCTTTCAATTTTGCTTCCTTATGATCAAAAGATGGGACAAATTGATTGTTGTTGGCCATCTTGTTTAGTGTCTTCTCTAGCTTAGTTATCCTCTTGTTAACTTCATAATGGAGAACTTGTATCCCTTTCTTAACATGATCCAGTTTGGATTCATGCTTTTCAACTGCATGGAGGATTTTGTCCATCTTTGCATCTTGCCTGATTAGATGATTCTTTTGTACCATATGATGGCTAGTCTGCCAATTCAACACTTCTTTTGCTGTTGTTAATGGTTCAATAGAACCATTTCCTTTCACAGTCGTATGTTTCAAATATGGCCGAGAAGGAACTCATTGACTGGTAATGTGACAAGACAAAGAATGATACTCATCATCGTAAATTAGATTAGGTATTTTACATGAAGAGGATTCCATAAAACAGGGAATAGCTAGTACAAGAGGAACAAGATCTGGAGAAGGTTCACAATATCATTCTCTTCTCAAAATCTCCAACACCTCTTTGTAGATAGGAAAAGGGAATCTTCTTTTCCATTATTTTGCAAGTTTTTCATCAAAATTTTTTACTGTTTCTTTTGAAATTCCCAGCCAAGGGGAAAATCCATCATCCTTATCTGGATGATGTCCGGGAAAAGGATGATAAAAAGGTCATCTAGTTTCTACCACCTTGACATCTTTTATCTTCCAGTTTCCTTCAAACAGATAGTCTTCATTATCACAGTAGTGACAATCAAAACCTTTATCACACATATTTGGGTCAGCATCCCAAATGGAGTGTTCATCAATCCTATATGTATAGACTGGACGACCATAGGGTTTAAAATAGACTATAGGAATCTTTTTATTAGCTGGGACTGGCTGGATCATAGCCATGGTTTTAAAGATCGAGGAACAGAAACTTGAGCTTATTGGGTCATCAGGATTTTTAAAACCAATCTTGACTATGACATATTTTCTTTTACAAAAGGTAACATCTTGAGACTAACTGGCTTCTCAGTTTTCCTTATCTTCTCGTAATTAGTAAGCCAGAAATTTGCAATCAACTTGTTTAGAACCTCATGGTACATCTGTCTTGGGGCTTGGACAATGGTTGGGACTTTCTCTGTAGTCTCAAAAAGGACGAACAAAGCATCACTTGTACCATGGTTGTTTAAATCAAAAACATGGTTTTGTACTATGTAGCAGACTTGGTGGTGTAGCGTGGCTATTTGATAAGAAGCCAAATGATGAAGTCTTGTTATTTGGAGCTACACTTTCATGGATGTTGACAGATTTGGGTCTGTCTAAGACATGACAAAGTAAGGAGAAAAGGTGAGCATCAGGCGGCCTGCATTTAGGGTAGTCAGGAGAGTGCCAATGATAACATGTTCATATGCTATCACTCTGGTATCATGGAGTGCAACATTAGCCGTAACAGGGAGCCCTTTTCTTCCATTATAAGTGAGCATCAGTCTGATTGCACCCCCATGAAAATGGGTGTAACCTTCTTGAATAGACTTCTTGATAACCTTCTTTGATAAACTACGTAAGGATTCATAAGAGGATGAGACGAAGAAGTGATCTGAGCATTTTTAGGAAAATAAGAATATTCCACTAGGTTTTCAATCTTATTTTTTTATAAAAGGTGAAAGAAAGAGAGGAAGTGAGTTGAATCATTTCTGAAACAAGGTTAGTGTTTGAGGTGTTTGACAGTGTTTAGGAAGAGGAGGAAGATATGGTATGTATGAGTGTAAACATGGAAGGTAAACTACATTTGTACTTACCACATCTTCCTCTTCTTCCCAAACACTTTCAAACACCTCAAACACCAACCTTATGTTCCTGAATGTGTTCAAATGACCTATTTGCCTGATTCTCTTATGAATCTTTATGTAGTCTATCAAAGACCTGATGGAGTTAAAACATCCACTAACTTCTATGCAGAAGAATATTTCTCCTAAAGATTATGTCCAATCTTTTAACTTGAGTCAGTGCCTATTATAGGCTACTGAAGTAGAATAGTATGCTACTCTTGAGGTTCCTTAAAGTCTATTCAAGAAGGTTACACCCATTTTCATTAGGGTGCTGTCAGACTAATGCTCACTTATAATGAAAGAAAAAGGGTGCCCTGTTACTGCTAGGGTCACACTCTTTGATACCAGAGTGATAACATGTGAATATGATGTCATTGGCACTTTCCTGACTACCCTAAATATAGGCAGCGTGATGCTCACCTTTTTTCCTAACTTTTCATGTCTTTGAAAGACCCAAATCTGTTGACATGCATGAAGGTGTAGCTCCAGATCACAGGATTTCAGCATGTGGCTTCTTCTCAAATAGCCACGCTACACCACCAAGTCTACTATAGAGTTCAAAACCATGCTATTGATTTAAACAACCATGGTACAAGTGATGCTTTGTTCATCGTTTTTTAGACTACAGAGAAAGTCCCAACCATCGTCCAAGTCCCAAGGAAGATGGACCATGTGGTTCTAAAGAAGTTGATTCCAACTTCCTGGCTTACTAAGTATGAGAAGATAAGGCAAAATGAGAAGCAAGTTCAGTCTCAAGATGTTACTTTTTTGTAAAAGAAAAGATGGCATATTCAAGATTGGTTTTAAAAATCCTGATGACCTAGGAAGCTTAAATTTTGGTTCCTCAATCTTTAAAACCATGGCCATGATCCAGCCAGTCCCAGCTGATAAAAAGATTCCTATAGTCTATTTCAAACCCTCTGGTCATCCAGTTTATACAGCCAGGATTGATGGACCCTTTATCTGGGATGCTAACCCAAATATGTGTGATAAGGGTTTTGATTGTCACTGCTGTAATAATGAAGACTATCTTTTTGAAGGAAACCGAAAGATAAAAGATGTTAAGGTGGTAGAAACTAGATAACCTTCTTGTTGTCCTTTTCCTGGACATCATCCAGATAAGGATGATGGATTTTCCCTTTGGCTGGGAATTTTGAAAGAAATAGTAAAATGTTCTGATGAAAAAATTGCAAAAGAATGGAAAAGAATATTCCCTCATCCTATCTACAAAGAGGCGTTGGAGATTTTAAGAACAGAAGGACATTTTAAACCCTCTCCAAATCTTGTTCCTCCTGTAGAAGCTATTCCCTATTTTATGGAATCCTATTTATGTAAAATACCTGATCTCAGTTATGATGATGAGTATCCTCCTTTGTCTCGTCATGCAACCAGTCAATGAGTTCCTTCTTAGCCATATCTGAAACCTACGACTGTGAAAGTAAATGGTTCTGTTGAACCATTAGCAATATCATAAGAAGTGTTGAATTGGCAGACTAGCAGTCATATGGCACAAAAGAATAATCTAATCAGGCAAGATGCAAAGTTGGACATAATCCTCCATACAGTTGAAAAACATGAATCTAAACTGGATGATGTTAAGAAAGGGATATAAGGCCTTTATTATGAAGTTAATAAAAGGATCACCAAGCTAGAGAAGACACTAAACAAGATGGCAAGCAACAATCAATTCGACCCATCTTTTGATTAGAAGGAAGCAGAATTGAAAGACTTAAAAATGCAAGTCAGAGGCATGAAGGAAGATTTAAAACATCTTTCTCTTTTTGATCCTCCTTCTAGTGGATCTCTTTTTATACAGCCTTTCGAGCCATCTCCTTCTCATGGTTCTCTTTTTATGAGACCTTCTGAGCCATCTTCTATTCAAAGGTCTCTCTTTATGAGACCTACTGAACCACCTTCTTTTTTAGGATTTATGGATTCAGCAAGAAGTTCTGCAGTACCCTTAATTTCCTCACCCTTTGAGGATTTTAAAAAGAAGGAAGCTGCTAAGAAAAAGAAGCAAAAGAAATAATAGACTTCTGAAATGAGACAATATTCTTCTTCTTTTTCTTCTTTTTCTTCTTCTTCTTCTTCTTCTTTTTCTTATTCTTCTTCTTCTTCTTTTTCTTCTTCTTCTTATTCTTCTTCTTCTTCTTCTTCTTATTCTTCTTCTTCTTCTTCAGATGAAGAACCACCACTAGTTAGAGAAAGCCAGCCTCCGTTAGAGTACATGGCATTTAAAAATCCTTTTGCTCCACTAGCAACGGATACCGATTCTAACTATTCCACATAAATGTATGAAGATAGATCTAGCTCAGAGTCTGAAAGAATTTCAGATTCAGAGAATGAATCCTATTCGATAATTGATGATTCAAACGTCAGTTCTGAAAGATCAGAAGTCTCTGAGTTATCTTCTGATTCACAAGCAAACCAAGTAGATATCACTTTTATTTTGATGTCTACACTAGCTCCAGCAGAATTATCCCAGACTGTCCAAATGGAGACAAAATCTTCAGAAGATAAGCCCATTCACGTTTCTCTCACAACGGAGAAAAAGCCAAAAGGTGGTCTTTGGTTCACATTTGATAATGTCCATATCTCAACAAGAAGAGAAATAATGTTGGAACTCAATGCTTGGGTTGATCTCTAGCGCAATAATTCACAAGCAATAATTGAACAAATTCTCAAGGAACTAGCCTCAAGGTTTGTTGGAACCCTTAGAGATTGGTTCAATTCTCTTGGAAGTTATCAACAACAACAATTTGTCCAAGCATAGATAGATCAAGCCTTTAGAGTACTCTATCAAGCGTTCATTAGAGATTAAGGAAGTTTTCTCAAACAGCTAGAGCAAGATTATTATGCAATGAAGTGTTGTTCTCTATAACAAAAGGATCTTCATACTCATTACCACTGAATGTCACAAATTTACTACCAATTTGGAGGATATAACAACAAGGAGCTTAAACAAGTCTTTGTTTCTTAATTTTCAGAACAATTCCATCCAGAGATAAACAAGTTGATTATGGTTTCTAGCAGAGTCATTTTACAACATAGATTGGCAGAACTATTCGAGTATGTAACACAAGCACTCGAGAAGATGTGATCAGAAGAGATTCGTTAAGATGTTCTTGGAATACTGTAAACTGTTGAAATCTTGTGATAAGTCCTATTTGAAGATCAAATGCAAATACAAAAAATGTGACTGCAGAAATTGATAAAAGAAGCAACACTGGAAGAAGTTTTCAAAAGGCAGTTGTCCAAATGAGGCAAGTCTAGATTTTATTCTCGAGGAAGGAAAAGGAGAGGTTTTCGTTTCTTCAAAAAGAAAACCTCCAGAAAGAAATCCGATCGTTGTTTTCTCTGTGGTCAAAAAGGGCATTTTGCAAAATATTGCCCTAACAAAAAGGACAAATCTGCAAAACTGATCTAGTAGGTTATGAAGATTTCACCGTTTAATCCTGAGCAAGATTTGGAGTCTGTATTTTTAGAACAAAGCAGTTCCAGTGATCTAAATGACGTTGTTTTCACAGTATTATCATCAGACTCAGAATCAGATGCTTCGGATAGCTCAACATTAACTCATTATCATGAAGAATTTGATGTTATTCCTTACTTCTCTGCCCAAACATTTGCAGTACCTCATGTTGAAATAAAAATTCTCAAATCCAAATATGATATTCCTGTCAAAGCAATTGTATTTATAGATACCAAAGCAGCCCAGACTGTGATCCATCCAGAAATCCTTCTAGGAGCATGGAAGGAACAACCAAATCATTTTGATGCTTCTAGTGAAAAAATATTCACAACCAAATATGTCTATTGGTATCCAGATTTTTCCAGGATCTACCATTTAGCTTAAGGTCATTGTCACAGATCTTCCAAGAAAGGATGTTGTTGTGGGATTTGATGTTTTCAGTCAGCTTGAACATATGC
The DNA here is from genome assembly GCA_948243855.1 of Flueggea neowawraea. Classification (NCBI taxonomy): domain Eukaryota; kingdom Viridiplantae; phylum Streptophyta; class Magnoliopsida; order Malpighiales; family Phyllanthaceae; genus Flueggea; species Flueggea neowawraea. The sequence goes on from CAODLS010304762.1 coordinate 37,188, forward strand.
GTTTGAGCAAAACTGGATTTTTTGAAGCAATTTAAACCATTTACAGCTATTCAGACTCTGTTCATTGCTGAAGGGTCTTATCATCCTTTCGTTTTCACATATAATTATCTCTTTTTAGAAAGCCATGCCAGTTTTACTTATTCGTCACCTCTATGGAAGAACTCTGATTTCTTTGTAAAACTACCATTCAAAAAGAGTGAAGATGGCAATCTAACCACAACATCTCATCTAGGCATGACTCCATCAGACTTAGCTCTGGAAAAGGAAGAATGTTCCCAATTGTTGCAACAAGGATTAATTGAAGCAACCATGGGCATGTCAGACATTCTATGTCAACAAAAAGAGTGAACAAATCAGAGGAAATAAAAAATTTGTCATAAATTACAAACCATTAAATGTCTTTGCATGTTCACCTCCAGAAAGCAAAGGTATTCTCTAGTTCGACCTTAAAGCAGGATTCTGGCAGTCAGAAGTTCATCCAGATGACAAGCCTAAAACGACATTCTATATCCCAACATGCCAGTACCAGTGGAAGGTGATGTCGTTTGGTCTTAAGGTCGCTACCTCATTATTTCAAAAGGCAATCCTCAGAATTTTTGAGCCCATCTTGCATTCAGCCCTGGTATACATTGATGGCATCCTCCTTTTATCTGAGGATCAGGATTCCCATTAGGCCTTACTTCAACAATTTTTCAAACTAGCAGACCAATATGGAATCATGTTGTCCAAAAGAAAAAGTATTATAGTCCAGTCCAGAGTTGAGTATCTTGGCTCCATATTTGAATATGGACACTATCAGATTAGGTTGTATCTGGTTGAAGGGTTAGCCCAGTTTTTAGAAGAAAATCTTTCCAGAAAGGAGATCTAGTCTTTTTTTGGCATAGTCAATTATGTCATTAATTTCTTGCCACATGTTGGTCGCTACACTAGTGCACTGTCTAAAATGTTAAAGAAAAATGCCCCACCTTTGGGTCCGAGGAAGACAATAACTGTCCAAGAATTAAAGAAACTTTTCAAAAGCCACCACCTTTAAACATTCCTTGGACAAGAAAGCGAATTCTCCAAATAGATGTCAGCGAAGAACTTTGGGAAGCAGTGCTATTGGAAGAAGATGACAAAGGTTCACGAGAATATTGTGGCCATGCCAATGGTCAATTCTCTGAGGCAGAAAAATATTACCACGCAGTCTAAAAGGAAATCTTAGCTGTGAAGTATGGAATCGAAAAATTTGAATTCCATCTAATTGGTCATAAATTTTTGGTTGATATGGATAACTCCTCTTTTCCTAAGATTTTGGAATTTAAAAACAAAGAAATTCCAAATGGCCAAAGTCTATAACTAAAAGAATGGTTAATCAAATATGAGTTTGAAGTAAAACATATAAAGGGACACCTGAATATCATTATTGATCATCTCTTTCAGCCTAAAAAGACACTAGCACAACTAATCCTTCCTTGATGTTCATTGCCTATAATCTTTATGGCAAGTCCCTCCAGTCCAAATTACATGGTAGCAATGGAAAAAATATATTTTCCTTCCCACACTGGTTCTTTGGAGACTTATGAACAAATCAATCATCATGCTAGGACCCATCTCTTTCATTTTAGGTCTCGTCTCCTTGAGATCTATTTTAGCAGTCTCATTCCCAACTACTTCATGTTTAACCCTCCATATAACTTCCTCACAAAACCCTTCTTGTTGCCCAGTTCATACACAGAAGATTTTCTATGGTTCTTATGGTGCTTAGTGGTCTTACACTCTATTGCCATAGAATTTGAAATTCGAGCAATCCTCAACCACCTGAATGATGACCAGCAATGCCACTCTCTATTATGGACTTTTCTTGAATGGTTTCAGGAGATACCAGTTTGGAGAAGGAAGCTCAGAACAACCATTGACAATATTAGGATCATGGATCAATCAAACCACTTATACACTGTGGTTTATATTTTTCATCGTTCTTACTATGGTCATTCTCAAGGTTTCTTATGGACACAAAATATCTGTTATGGCTGGAGAGATATTAAGCCTTAAATTCTAGGAAATCCTAAAATGAGATATCAGTTAATAAAGAATCTATGCCCAATTAGCAATTTAGTTTCACCTTCATCTACAACTCTTTCCGCCTTCAGACCAGACCAACTGAAATCATCATTTCACCAGCTCCAACTTCTAGTTCAATAGGGGTCTTTCAGGGTCCAAATGTTCAAGGATCCCATAATGAAACTATGGAACAAGAAAATGAAGATGAACTTATGGAGCATACTGAACCAAGTAGCACCTGTTGAACCTCCTCCAAGTTTTCGTTTTCCCAGCAAAAGAGATGTTGACTATGGAGACAAAAATAGTGACAGCTCATCTGATGAAGAGATTCCAATGCTATGGAATGATGTCTATCTACCACATAAGCCATATAGCCCAGAAAATACGTGGACAAGACTGTCATCACCATAAAGCCTTCCTGATAATAACCCATGGAGTAAAGTCGTTCATTTATTTGACGGGTGTATGTTTCTGCCTCATAAAGTCAATTATGTTGTATTGTATTAAGGGTCAAAAGTATCATGCTATTGTGTCATCCCTTATGTCATGATATGTTGTGATGTCATCCCTTATGTCATATTAAGATAAGAGTAAAAAATGATGGCTTCTTAGTAAAAAATATTAGGCCATTTCAATTATGTAGTTTTTGTCATCTTGTAATCTCGGAAGTCTATGTAAAGGCTTCATTTCATCAATAAGAGGCATACCAAGTTTCAGATTAAAAACTTCTCTTTGATTTCAATTCTTATGGCTTTCTAAATCTCTATTAAATCTTTTAAAATCCCAAGAGTTATTGGGGAAGAAAATGAGATGATCCTGAAGTATGCTTTGCACTTGCCATGAAAATAGATCATTTGCATCACAAATATTGATACTTTTTTTGGCCTCTACTGGGAGTGAATTCCAAAAGAAAAAATCATGTTATAAGTCGTCTATAGAAAGACGCAGTTAGAGAACAGTGTAAGGAATTATCCCCAATAGTAGATCTTAAGGCAATCATACAAATTAATAAATTATATTGATATTGATACATGTATTGACTCTAATACTATTATTATATTGATATGGATATCATATTGATACTAATCTTACTTAACTTATACAAATTATTTATTCCCTTATGACACATAATTAAATTTTAAGAATTATCAATCCTTAATTAGTCCAGATTACACGCAAAATCTGATCACATAAAAAATATATAATTTGTAAGACTCAACCTATGTGTCTAGGGCGACTAATCCAAATCGCTGACCACCGATGGATGACTGACCATCTCGGATATCAAACTGAGCTGAAACAAAATTTATTACATAGGGGTTAGATGCGGTAACTGTGGCGATATTGAATGTATGATATGCAAATGTAACCTAAACCCACGAAAATCCTATTGCGATTGAATATCTAACACTATCGTTGAAAGTCAAACCTCGATGTAAAATTGCAGTTTGATCCTTATATTTTCTCCAAATTACTCTTTAGTTCCTAAGATGTCAAAATATTACAGATTAGTCTCCAAACTTTAGAAAAATTATAAATAAGTCCCTAAACTTTCTAAAATTTGCAAATTGGTCCACCAATATTTATAATTATAATTTAGACCTCAAATATTCTAAAATTTACAATCTAGTCTTTGCGACAGAAATTTATTAAACAATGCCATAAAATTCATCCAAACCGACACCCATTATTCCAAATCGCTTAAATCACCACCCAATCACTTTTATTCATAAAAAAAAATTCATCAATTTCACCAAATAATCAATAAATCATTAAAAATCCAATTTATTCTTCTAATTAAAAATCCTAACCACACTATTCGCTTTCAATCTCCAAAATCAATCACAAACACATTCAATTCCATGTCTATTACACCAAGATCAACCAAAATCTAACCTAAATTCATCATCAATTCAACCATTCTGCCTCCAAAAATTCGGACATAATCATACACTCAACCAAAAATGCATTTTAAACATAATTAAACAAAACCCACTCCTCTCCTACACTTAGCCCAACATAATATATCTCATTCAAACCAAGCAAACCTATTTGATTTCCATAAAAAAAATATGAAGAAAGAGAAGAGAAGAATTAGAGAGAGTGTTAGATTATAAATTTATTAATTATGTGTTAATAAATAAATTAAAGTCTTAAGAGTTATATTATTAAATGTAGGAGAAAAAAATACTATATGTAATATAATATATATTTTATAATATCATATATATACATATCATATGCCACGTAAAAACTATAAGCAAATCAAATATATTGTGTGTATGATATATGTCCCGGGACCCCTCCCTCCGTCCCAGATTTCGTTTTATCATATGTTAAACATGGTTGTTAAGTATCGATGTTGCACATCATTAAGGATGATGTAGAGTCCACGCACAATAATGACGTGTTAAAATATTTTGGACATGCGTTATACATATTTGAATATAATTGGCATGACTAGTTATAATTTTCTCAATCTCATTTTTTATATTTGTTGACAGTTCAATTCAAGTGAACGTCTCTAGCCAATTGAATGTTTGGCAATGTGGTTTCATTTTCACGAATTAACTATTAAGCCTTTCTTCTTTTTTTTTTTTTTTTTGCAATGAAAACTACAAAGCCATTATTGCAAAATAGATACACAGAATGCAAGAGTTAATTGCATAGATGGTACCTAAAATTTCTAAATTGATACGCAATAACACCTAAAGTCGTTTTTGTTGTGACCATTAAAGTTTGTTGTTGTTGCAACCATGGTATTGAAGCAGCTCAGCCAGCGGTTGGTGATTGTGCGGCATCCAACGTGGCAGATGACCAGGCCACAACTGTTAAAAATCGCTAGGATACACAGTGGGGCAAAATGACACCGTTTGCCCCACTGTTAAAAAAAAAAAAGAGACCAGGGAAAGAGCATCATTTCCCTGGTCTATAAAAAACAAAGAATCACAACAATCCATCTCCTCCTCGACGAGCCTCGCCGATGTCGCACTCCAAGGAACATCTAAAGACCGACCATTTTCTCTCCATAGTAGTTTTGCCATCGCCTCGCTGCCACCTCGACGCTCCTAGCCTCCTTCTCTTTCGCCGACCGTCGTCCGTTCATGTTAAGCCGAGCTGACTTAACCTATGTTCCTGAAAAATTGAGTTTTAAATCTATTTAGGGTTAGCATTGTTGAAAATGAGATTATGCATGGACTCAAATTGTGACAATTCATTGCTGAAATTATTCTTATTTTGTAAAAGTCTTTTTTGCTTCTAAAATTGATAACACATTCAGTAACTGAGCTGTATCCATGTTTTAGCATTTTTGCTTCTCAACTTTGCAACCCAAATTTTTGAAATTGGTTCTCTAATTAATTAACATTGTTTTGACGAATTGTCATTATGCATTGTTGAAATTGTGATTATGTATTGTTGAAATGGTGGCTATGCATTGTTGAAATTGTTCTGATTATGCAGAATTTTTTTTGCTTCTCAAATTGATAACACAGTCAGAAACTCATCCGTATCCATGTGTTAGCATTTTTTCTTCTCAAATTTGCAACTGAAATTGCTTCTCGAATTGAAATTGTAATTGTTTGACGAATTGTGAGTATGCACTGCTGAAATTGTGATTATGCATTGTTGAGAAGGTGACCATGCTAAAATTTATTTTCTTGTCAAGTTATGTTGAATTCTTGGTCAAATGCATCGAACTCAGCTCTTGGTGGGGGCATAAGGATCGACGTGCCACAGTGTGAGTGCCTTGTTGATGTGGTTGTCAGATTGTCCAAAACGCCTAAAAATCTTGGAAGAAGATTCTATGGTTGTGCATTATTTGTGCGTATTATTACCACAACTATGTGAAATATGGATCAAATTTAAGTACTACAGCTGTTGTTTTGAAAAAGGAGATTATGGCTTAATTTTTGTAGAATTAAAATGGTGGAGGATGTAATTTCTTCAGGTGGATAGACCCGCAATGGACTGGAAGAAAAAGGATGGTTATGAAGCTATTTGTGAGGAGCTGCAATATGAGAAAGAAACCACGAGAAATATGTAATCCGAGTTAACCGTGGCATTAAGAAGAATTGAAATATCTAAACCCAAATCCTCGACTTGTGAATTTGTTTGTATTGTTTTCATATTCTTATTAGGAATGTTAGTTAGTAGGATTATGCAGTAGTAGATGATGAAAGGACTAGTTAGTTTATCAGAAGAAGATTATGAAATGCGGTTGTCAGTTTGTTTGTAGGCAATTGAGAGAAAGTTGTTGAACTAAGGGTGGTTAACATTTATATCCCTTTGTGTTTTGTTGATGAACGAAATTGGGTTTTGATTCTTAGTGATTTTATCACTAACGTTGCAAGCTCACTCGAGTAACTGTTCTCTAACTCGAGCAATCGAAGTGACCAGAGGCAAAGAACAAAATTCTCTCACTCGAGTAACAAGACACATAACTTGAGTTGTCCAACTATCATATAACTCGAGTAACACATTACGCCTCACTCGATTTGTCAAAGTATCACCTCACTCGAGTCACAAAAACCCTTACTCAAGCAAGACATCCACCTAGGCGAATCAAAGATGAAAATTTAACTCATGCAACATCTTGCATTACTCGAGCAACTCAATCAAACATAAAGCTTGAAGATAAAGATTCAACTCGAGTAACAACATGTCTAACTCGAGTAATCACTTGGAGACAAAAAGTCTGACACAATTAAGGTTCAAATGGTGGGGAGTTAGTGGTCCTAACTATCACATTCATGGCTAACTCAAGTTATTTCAGGGATCATTTTCTTCAAATGGCTAACTCGAGTAACAGAAAGAGCTAACTCGAGTTAGAAGCTGTGTGAGAACATTAAATGAAAGGTTGTTCTATCTCACAACGGCTACATTCAATACCCCAATGGATACCAAGGATTGGAAAGCTATAAATATCCCAAAGAAACTTCAGAAAAAATGTTGTAATCACTTGCAATCATCTTACAACAAAATCTAGCTTTCTTTTGCACATCATTCATATACCTCTCAAGAGTGACTTACACTTGCAAATTTTTTGTTACTTGAGGGTGTTCATTGTTGATTTGGTTCTTCCTCATTAATCTTATCATTGTGTTTGAGAGAGGAATATTTTACTTGTAGAGATTTAATCTTGCATCCATTGAAGCAAAAGGTTGTGTTGGTTTAATCTTGCACCAATTGAAGTAAGATTTTGTAGAGATTGCCTTCACCCATTGAAGAAGGAAGTTATAGTGGATTGAAAATCTCAAGGGGAAGCTTGAAGAGTGGATGTAGACTAAGAGGGTCAAACCACTATACATCTTGGCTTTGATTTCTCTATCCCTTCTCTCTTTACATTTATTACTTGTGTGAATTAGATTAGTGTTCTTGCTTTGTGTTTAACTTACCTTGAATATTTTGAGTATTGCAAAAATGTTGTTAAACAAGTTTTGAAAGTTAGAAATCCAATTCACTCCCCTCTTGCATTGTCATTTCAGTATTGCAAAATTTTATTTGTTGAGAATGAGATTGTATGCTACAGTTTATTTTCCTGGCAATTGAAAGAAAGTATTTGCAGTATCCATACTTTGTTAATGAGCAGTATCCATATGGTGATGAAGTCCAGCCATGATTAACTAAATAAAATCATTAATGGATAAGCATTATAGAAATTGTGTTTAACATGTCAATATCAATAGAGGTTAAATTCACAAGACAAAATAAAACCACATAAGGCTGAAAGTTACAAAATAGTAAATTGTTCAAACATTTAAGCAAAATAAGTGCTTGCAAGCACGTCCAGCCATGCTCATCAAAATAAATCAACTCTCATTCTTCAAAAGACGTTTTTCCTTTCTGATATTCATGTTCAGCCATGTTCATGAACTGTATCGAGTTGTGAGTTTGTTCATTTTTTAAGGTGGATTAATCGGCATATCGATGAAATGACTAGTTGAGGTAAAAGTGAACTTAGTGGACATCTGAGAAGATTGCGAAATAGGAGGAACTTATTGGTCCACTAGAATCTGATCTGCATTGTTAACATGGTATGAGTTTGAACCTTCACCTTCATGATTCCTCTTGTTGTGACCCGTGGCACCACAAATTGAATAAGTTATGTTTCCACCGTTTTTGGACAGCTTTTTCTTACGATTTTCCTCTGTAATATTCTCAAGTTCTTCAGCTTCTTTGCGTCTAGCTGTGGGCTTTCTTCCACGCTTTTTCTTTTGCTCTAGAGGTGGAATGACATGTATCTCATCATACACAACAAGCCACAAACCCATCTTCCTAATTGGATTGATAACATATGTGTAAACCTTTCTATAATTCTTGACTCTATAAAGGTAATCACAATGTGCTTCCACACTCTTATATTCAAGGTGAATTGTAGCGATAACATGAGGACAAAGAATTCCAGTCAAGTCCCACCTTCGGCATGAGCATGTTCTGCTTCTTGTGTCAACAACAAAATGCCCACCTAGCCTTTCAACACTCCTTTGAGGACCACTTTCAACTTTAGTGTAGTTCAGTCTCTCCAACGTTCTTTGAATCTTAGGGCAAATAAGACTTTTCCACCTCAAACTAGTTTGTAATTGCGTATTAAGCCTACAACTTACCTTGTTCTTAATCATTTTCAACATAGTAATTATTGGCTTGCCATGAAAGTCGAGTATATACCTGTTGAATACCTCGCAAGGATTGTTAAGAACGATGTCACACTTTGAAGTATCTCTGAATAAAGCCCTGGTCCAAATGCTAAAGGGTATGTCTTCGTGATGAAGCCAGTCACAAGCTTGCTAGTTTGTTTTGGAAATCTTTTCAATCCAGTTTCTAAAGTAAGGAATGATAGTGGATCGGGTTGCGTTCCAAATCATATCTTTTAGTTATTTTCCTTTAAACTTCCCTCTAAAGTTAGTATACATGTATCGAACTCAATTCTAATGTTCAACTTTAGGATAAAGCTCTCTCACAGCATTCAGAAGACCCTAGTAAAAAAACATATAAATTGTCAAGTTAAAAGAGGTAACAAAAATAACCTGACTACAAAAAAAAACTTAAAAGAGTAGAATATAAACACAGTACCAAGAAAACATGATAATCTAGAAACTAAGAATCAAAGTAAGAATTCTATACGATATTATATAATGAATAAGAGTATTACTGGTAGAAGCTATCTTCATACACAAACATCAAGCATCATGTATAATGAAGCAGTGTATTACTGGTAGAATCTAAGAATTAAACTCCAATTATTATTCCATGAAAACTGAAAAAGAAATATAGCTGACTATGGAAACTAAAATGTATCTCCATAATATAGCATATGTTTGACATTTGTTCTTTTATAAGAATGCCTTAAATATAATCATTTAAAAGGTATTTAGAATAGATAAAATATATCCCTCATGAAATTCTTAATCAACCATAATTAAACAGAACTAATATATGCAATGAACTATTTACCTTTTGACGATCGCTCATAAAGGCTATATGGTGACTGTTGACAATTTCAAGGTTGTCTCCAAGCAAGCTTGAAAACCAAGTCCACGTTTCATGGTTTTCTTTAACAACCACTACCTAAGTAATGGGAAAATATGATCATTTGGGTCCATTGAAACGACTAACGGAAGCTCTCCTTTAAAAGTTCCTTTCAACCATGTTCCATCCACACACAAAAAAGGCTGAACCCCCTCTTTCCATGTTGCCTTCACACCCACCAAACAAACATAAAACCTTTAAATTCACCACACTCAAGCCATAAATGCACACTACTTCTAGGGTTTTTCAATTCAATCTCAACCTTGTATGCACTTAACCTTTCGTATTGGTCACGTTTGTCGCCCATAATCCATTTCAATGCCATATCCCTTGCTCGCCAAGCTTCCGTTCTACTAATTTCAATGCACGTTTCATCTTTAATTGCATGTATAAGCCCGTTAACCTTCCAAGTCAGATTAGCAAAAAAAGCTCTATAGTATTTCTCTGCTACCCACCTTGAAGTGACATGAAAATTTTTATACACTCGAGGGCATGAGTCATATGATCCAATGACTTTATAGCAACTGTTGGATCATTTCTGTTTACATGAGAAGCAAAGATAAATAATCGACACCCATATGTGTTTGCTTGCCTACATATTGCTTTCACTCTTCTTTTGTCTTTCCAGGGAAACCACAATTGGTAGTGGTTCTTGATGCCCAATTTCTTACAGCTTGCTTGAAGTCATCAAAAGTTCCAAATCTCATCCCAATTTCAAAGGTCGGATCATTTAGCATTATCGAGGGTTGGAACTCAATGTGACGTGAACTTCCTCATCGGACAAAGAATCACCACCTTAATGCAATATCTCATCAGAGTCAGACATAACCTCTTGATCATCATCCTTGTCCGTATCATCACTAAAGCCGCCACTCAAATGGATAGAGCAATCTAGATTTGGCTGATTCCCACGAGGTCTACCACGCTGAATTTCTTCAATTTTAGCAATGTCATTGTCGTATTCATCAACTATGTAATCATCATCAATAAGTTGGCCCTCATCATCATTATTTATGATTGATTTTCCCTTCTTCATCCTTCCATCATCTGAACTTAACCCATGCTTAGTAGATGAATCTCTACACAACTCCTCCACATCAATTTCAGTCCTATTATCCATGACTTGAATTCCTTCATCCTCTAACATTTGTTCGTTGTGAATATTATCTAGAGACCAACTTTCTTTCAGTGAAGATGACAATGGAGAAGTGGAGTGATTTCGAATTTATCTCTTTTAGGGTTCGAAGATGGGGGAGAACATATGTTATTTTTCCATCTTCAACTTTTCTTCTCATTCTTATACACGTGTTTTATATGTAGAACGTCCACATTTTAATGTTTTTTTATTGTGTTTAAAGGCATCCCCATTAGGGAACTAATGGAAGGACCATTGGTACCTCCAAGCATTAGTTCCCCAATGGGGGAAAAAATAAAATGAAGAAACCAATGAAGCTGACCTATCTGCCTCAATCAACCCCATCAGATGGGATCCTTAATTTTTTCCTTTTTTAATTAATTTAATTATTTTTAATTAATTGGTTTTTTTATTGAGTTACTTACAAATGACTTTTTTTTTTAATTTTTTATTTCAAACGGGAATTTTTTTTATTTTTTTTTAAATTTTTTATTGAGGAATTTTGTTTCTTTTTAATTTATTGGTTTTTATTGATATTTTTTTATTTTGTATAATGTAATTTACTCTAATTTTTAAAAATTTAATGTATTTTTTTATTTTTTAATATATTTTTATTAAAATGTTATATTATAATTTTAGATGAAAAATTTCACACAAATTATTTAATTTATGTAATTTCCATGAAGCTACTCGTTGCATAAACATTTAAGCTTAATTTTCTAAATTATTCATCGGTAATGACAAACATTAATAATTAAGATATAAGTAATTGATATACAAATTGAAATTATAAATGTACACCAATAAAGATGACACGACTCACTGCAAATATATATATTTTTTTGATAAGTTTTTATTAGGCGTATTTAATAAGCCCAAACACGTGTCATAATCGGGCAATTCCGTTATTGCGAGAATTAAATGCAAGTCTTGTGAGTGGGTGTGAAAGAGCCGATGCAACTTTTCGCATGATCACTCGAGGCTCGTATGTCCCCAAGGAAGTCTGATGGATGAGAAACAAGTCGGGGAAGATCTCGGGTTGGCCAGTGGTTAGTATCTGAGCAAACAAACTCAAGTCCAAAATCACATGTTCCCGAGGCAGGAAAATATTGTCTCGAGGAAGGTTATTACGAGGGATACACCTTGACCAAAAAAAGAGGACGACCTGGAGCACGTCTACATCCACAATCAAAGAAACTACAAGAAAGTGGGAAGTTATCAACATGGGAAGTTACCAGATCGTGGGAGTTATCAATGTGGGCATTGAACATGGTCATAGAGGCCTTGTACGTAGAACGTGGATCAAGAACTTCGGAAGTAAATGCCAAAATTTCTCAAGATAAATGGGAGAAGGAAATACAGTTCAAGTACACACATCAAACACCAAACTCTTGCAATTTTTTTTTGGCATTTTACTTAGTTTCCCGCTTTCAATCCTTTTTATTTGTTAACTTTGTTTGTTGTGAAGTATGACGGGGTTTGCACATTTCCCTACTCACAGTAAGCCATTAGGATTTTACTTGCTTTCCTTATTTGCTTTCATTCACTTTCAAGTCATTTACAACTTTATTTTTCACCAATTGTTAACAGTTGTAAGGTGATTAATGCCATACTTAGCATGTTAGCTTTTGACTTGTAGTTTATGTAAGTTTAAATTTAATGCAAGTAGTGATTCTTGGTTACTTGGTCTCTTTAGTTTCCTCTGTTGGAAAAAATGTTTGGGGAATCTAGATTTTGAGGAGTGAAAAACACTTTTTTTTAAGTGTTTATTTGCTCCCACTATCTTGATTGCAAATGAAAATCCGTAAAAATACTTAACAAAATCCAAGATTAATTATTTTCAAGCTATTAATCTACTGTTGAGAACTTCTTAATATAGAGAACGAAATGATATAGAAAAGAAATGAAGATAACTAAATGGTTACATTTTAAAAGTCATGACTCTTGGGGCGTAACTAAAAATATTTTCAAAAAACCGGAACCAAAAATGAAGAAAAATTTTAAATATTGAATGGGCTTGACTTTTATTTCTATTAATGCCCTATATGCCTCTATTGACTTTAAATGTATTACTTAAAGCTCAAACCATTGGTCCTCTCCAACCCATTTTAAAAACTTGGGTGGATGCCAACATATAAACTATAATATAACTTTGTTTCTTTCCAATATGGGACAAAAGCACACACCACATCACTTAAACTACTCTAACATCCTCAATTACTTTATTTGATTTACTCATTCGCACTTCGTTTCACCCTTAATTACTTTAGTTACTTTACTCTCACTTTATTTCTCGGTTACTTTTTGCTTCATTTTACATTCTTCACACTTTAAAGTCCTAGACTGCTAGGCATTTTCCAACCTTTTAGTCAAATTTATGTTGTCACTTTTCTTTACTTTTATCTTTTACTTGATTTAATTCAACCCAAGTCAGCGTACTCGAGCACTCCATCCTTGGATAAGAAAATCCTCCCTAACAGTTGCAAACGTATTATTAACTTCGTTATTCTGAATTCGAATCTATTGTGAATGTGTGTTATAAGAAAGAAATCGAATCTATTGTGACTAATACTAAGTTGCAAACGTAGTATCAGTCTCATGTACTTAAGCTTGGTGTATGAACACTAAACTCGAATATATTATTGTCTGGTAATGAATAATTAATATTTTCTTTATATGATAAACAATTAGTATTTAAGATCGCCCTTTTTTAGATTGCAACCTTGTTTAACATTAAGTGAATATGTTAATCGATTAATTAATTAATATTTTTACCAATGAAAAATAATATTATTAATCAATACACAACTGAGTGATTTCGTTTTAAGATACTTATTTTGATATGTATTTGACATATTCAACAAACCATGTGCATGTTAATCCAATTTAATTACTTTTTTTAATGTCATTTTATTTGTTCTCAACGAGAATCAAATTTCCAATTGTTTAACATTGAAATTGACTGTAATATCAATGAGTCACAAGCCTATTGATTCAGATTTGACTATATTTATTTGGCAAACAATTTTTGTATAATCAATAACAATAGTTTAGCCTTAAATAGTTAAGAACAAACTATGCTTATATATTTCAATGTGTGAGGTGGGATTCCTGATGCAAAATGAGTGATTAATGAAATTGAAACTTGCATCAAGCATCCTAAATGGCAGAAATTTTTGCAGAAACAACAGAGCATATCTAATAAAAATGAAGAGGAATAAAAAAAGAAAACTCGCAAGTTCTGTTAGGATGCTTCTTACTTGATTTAATACATAATTATGTGAATAAAAACTGGAGCTTTGGCTTTCCTAGGCACATGATGCCATCTTGGATTCTTGATTGCTACATACTAAAGTCACAACATACACTGCTTAAATCTCCAGTCATCAGTTAGTAAAAAAAGCTCTTCACATATCTGCATATAAAATGCTAGAAAAATTCAGGCTATGTTTAGTTTAGAAAATAGTTTTTTATTTTTTTTGTTTTGTTTCTCTTTTTGAAAAATTAAAAACATTTAACACTACAAGAAAAAGACAAGTTTGAGACGAACAATTCGTCGCAAAAACTGGAATTTCGTTGCAATACTGCTTTGCCACCAATTTTCGATGCAAACAATCTCCTCGCAACTTTTCCCGACGAAGTAGTTGCATATTTTGTGACGAATACGTCGCAATAGCCACCACAAAATTGCGTCGCAAAATATAGCGACGAATTCGTCACAATAAGAATTTTGTATTTCTTTTTTATTTTATAATTTTTTGTATTTATTATTATTTAATTATTTAATAAAATTGAAAAAAACTAAATGAAAATATTTAACATCCGAAATAATTTGAAAATATATTTAATATTTAAATGTTAAAATACAACATAGAAACAATTTAATATTTATGACCTCTAAAATACAATAAATACATAAACCTATCTAATTAGCCTTCTTGTTGGACTTCAATATTGGCTTGTAGCATTTTTGTTTCATGAACTCATATTTTCGAATGGAATGAAGGATGTTGTTGTACTACTTAATATTCTGTTTCCTCAACATCTTCCAACTAGGCTCAAGCTTATCAAAAAATAATTAATAAGTTCCCAAGTTTTTTAGCACCTAACAAGTTGAAGAATACATACAAGTTGAAATTTACCTCCAAAAGTTAATTGAACATAAAGGGGATAACACAACTATTTTTTATGTAATAGATAATATATAGTACTGTGATAATTTTTTAAACAATGGCAAATAAAGAGAGTAAAACGATTTTTCTTAAAAAAAGATTATATATTATTGACAAAAAAACATAATAAAATTTCGATCGAAAAAAGCACAATAATATAGCAGAGACCTAAAACAAATCAGATTTCCAGTATTAACCATAGCCATTTCACCTTTCACCTTTTTATTTCAGATTTCCTGTATCAACAAATCAAGCATTCATCCTTTTTTTTTTTTGAAAATCAACTAATACTTATTCATTCAATAATGGGAGCACAAATATCATATCTCAATTTCAGTTCACATCTTCTAAAAATTTCAGTTCATTTATCAACCTGTAGAGAAAAGTTCATATAACAGCAATGGTTCATATGGTAAGATACTCATCGAGATCCTTTTTCCGAATAAGATGTGGTCCAAAAGAAAAGGATGACATTTTTCTCCATCTCCAATTGTGTAATCCAAAAGATACGATTACATTATCTACTTCCAGAAATTCAAGTCAGTCAAGACCCAAATTATCATACCCATAAACTCTTCCCCCAAATAATGAGATTATTTTATATCCTTCCTACCAATAGTCACATGATCATCAAGCTCAATTCTCGAATAAGTTACGTGAGTAACACCACTTAGAATTCCAATCCCAGAACGACCAACTACACCCCTACCGGCCAATAAAACCAAAATTCAGCTTATTTCATACTACTTATCGAAAATCCTCCAATAAAACCAATCCAAGCCACAATTACAGTTCAAAGAAACAATCTCATTCAATACATAAATTCAAACCATCAGTAGAAAACCACAATCCTCTTCTGCAAGAAACCCAAAACTGTCCCCTTTCGAGTAGCATAATTTTTTCACTACACAACAGTGAACACCAATCACCACTACAAAATTACACCTCACTAATGCAACGAAACCCACATTCTAGATGAAGCAAAAACAACCAAAAAATTGAAAAAAAAAAAAACTTTGTCTTAAAAAATAAACCCAACTTAACTAAAAATTCACAATTCGTCTGCATTTT
>CAODLS010304870.1:0-17309 GCA_948243855.1 Flueggea neowawraea
GTATGTATAGTTTATAGGATAGTGTTCCCAAGGAAATCAATGATAACCTAAGTGGGCCAAGTGAATTTGAGGACATCTTATAGGAGAAAAAATATGAAGTCCCCAAAAAAGGATTGAATTTGTAGAAGACCACCAAGCACATCTGGCTTTCCATAAAGCTGTTGAGCTCTCCTACTATGCGGGAGACTGATGGGTGAATAAGTTTGTTAGATATGGTGGTAATGACTGAAATATCATCTATCTAGAGAAAAAAAAAAAGATAAAATGCAGCAGGCGTAGTTTTTCTACAGGCCAAAAGGGACTATGATAAAAAAAAAAGAGAGAAGAAGTAGGTTTAAGAAGGTGATTGTTGAAACCAAAAGGAAATGTGACATTTGTGAAGGGTGTTGTTTGTGGAAATGGTGCAGGTTGTTGTATTTTTTGGGTTCCAACAATTTTGGAGAAGATGACAATGGTAGCCTGTAATAATAAAAAAAAAGGAGAGAATGAAGATGCTTGCAGGTTGTGATGTTTTGGGTGATGATGGTCTGTAGAAAAGAAGAAGATAGTGGTGGTGTAAACAGGAAAAAATGGTCCAAATCAAAACTTTCAAGAAAATTAGAAAAGATTTCCATCTCTTTATGGCCGCTGTATTTTCTTTGTAATAAAGAGGACCTGGAGTAGTGCACATTTTTTTGTTAAAATCTACAGAATTGTAGGCTTTCTTGGCCACAAAATAAAAAATCTCAAATCAAAGAGTATATATCTGCTAAATTGATTGCTGACCATTTCACAAAATCACACCACAGAAAAAGAGAAAAGAGACAAGAGAGAAGTAATCGGAAATAGACCTTAGGCTATTTCTTATTTATTTCAAGAGAATACATTGTCATACAGTAACATTTTCCACCCCAAGATCAGTCTGTGTATAGTAGATAGAGGCTTTAAAGACTAAGAATCAAATTTCTCCTACACTAAATTGAAGGAGCTTCTAATGACTCATGCTTTTGTAAAGGTGTCTTCTCTTCCTCTTCAAAATCCTTCAATCTTGGGATAGTCATTTTCTGTAAGGAGTCATGAGGATAAGCCAATGGAACTGCATGCTTTCATGGTTCCTGAACTTTCCATCTGCATGGCAACAAAGTAAGTTATAGTGAAATTGGCTTATGATCATTTTACAAATGCAAATCACAACAACAATCCACAATACAAGTTTACAATTCAGGCAACATGGAGATCTTATTACCTAGTTCTCTTATGGGTTTGTGGATGCCAAATTAACTAGGGAGGTTGTTCTATTGTTGTGGTTACTATAAGACTAAGGATGAAAGGTGTTGTCATGATTTTGGTCTTGATCTGCAAAATTTGCGAGGAAAAGAGAAAGGGAGTTAGAGACTGAAATTGATCGCCAAATTTCCATCAACTTTTCGGCGGCATTTTGACTATAACTGAGTCTAACCCCCAGTTTCCAAAGAAAACAACAAAGTCATAGTTCAACAATCACATCCATGATTCAATTTCAATTAGTTGGAATTTATCAGCAACACTTGATATCAGTCAATAACAATGCTTTTTTGCCTTGACTGAAAGTGACTAAAAATTAATGGGTATAAGCTGTAAACAACCACCAGAGCTGCAAGAGCAAATTTAGGAACATCAAAGTTAAAATTCAAATGATGAAAAGCTTCAAAGGCTTTTGCTGCCACTGGATTTGGGTGGAGATATAAGATTGAAGTGAAAAGCCTAGTGCACGATGTAGCAGTTCTTGAGGTAAAATGGGATTTAATGCATTTGGTTTGAATTTTCGAAAGTGGTTAGCAATCAATTAAACAGTCTTCCAGTTATGCTCCATTGGAAACTTGGCATACTTATAGAGCCAAAACAAGTAGTCTTTTCTTTCAAAGGCAACAAGAGACATTCTAGGCGGGAAGTGATGGACTATCCACATGCAAGGTCACTATAACCATCACACGTGTAGGGGGGAATTGCTTATGGTAGAATTCGGGTCCATGTCCAATGGGCTGGGCTGAATCATATCTATAACATCAAGAGACGGGAATGAGGAGATCAATCCATCACAACCCAGGAACGAGCAGAAACAAAACAAAGTACAAAGACAAGTATGTATTGATTGTCGCAAGTCAAGAGCAACAAAGGAAGGTTTGATGCTTTAAAAGGAAAGAGAACAAGACACATATTGCAATTAGTAATCTCTGTTTAGATGAAGAAGGAAGGTCAACTCTTTAGGATTACATTTAATTAGGAATGATAAAGGAAAGAACAACTGCCATGGGAACCAAAAAATCCGAAACAGAGAAGGAAAGTCAGGAGCACAGATGGCACAAGTCAGACACGAAGAAGGAAAGTCAATTCACTTGGGGGACATTAGAGTAATCCAATGAGGAATTGATGGAATCGGGATTTCATGGTGAATCAAAAGCATCCTTTTTAGTAGAAACGATGGATTCACACTAAAGCAATATAAATTGGCAAGAAGAACATGAACAAAGGACCATGAACTCTACATATAAAAACAACTCAACTCTTGAAACTATGTCTTCCAGATTTTAATTTGATAGCTTTGATATTTTTCAATTTTCATTCCCAGTAGCTAGAAATTTTCATTGAAGCTTTGTTATTTATTTTCAATCATTGTTATTCTTGTTATTGTTATAAAGAAACAAGATTACCCAAATGTTGGTTTTAGCCCTTTAAGTCATCCTCAATCATCTAAAGAGAAGTTAAGATTTTCTTGAATGCAATCTTTATTCGTGTTTAGTTTAGGAATACTATAATTCCTTGGTACACTTCTGACTTGATAAATCATCAAAGGGCGACGTTGTCCCTTAAATTGTTTTCGCAAAAAATTAGGGAACACACTCATCATGGCCTAATGTGATATTTGTTCATGACTTGCTCAAAGATTGTACACTCAGCCTTAACATCCATCAAGCTTGGGAATGCCACGTCGTATTCGAGGCTTCCGCACAACAACTTGCTCGAGGATGTAATATAATCATAACATGCCTGAGAATTTGTTGCCTTGGACCTGGTGATTTATTTTATTTTGGTGTCTAACACATACAAAACTAATGGCTTGCTTAGTTGGGTGTCAGAAAGAGAGGAAAGTGTTACTTCCTGGGAAGTAGGTAAACTTCATTTGCTTGGTTAAACAAAAGAAGTTGAACTTTTAGGGAAGTCAAGTGCTTGACTTCCCTTTGACTTCAGGAAGTAACTTCTTGAGAGGAATTGGAAAGTCCAACTTCATTAGTAATCAGCCAAACATTTTACGAATATATCCTTAAAATACTATTTATTAATATTTTTTTTTTATTTTTAAAATTTTATAATTTATTTTCAATAATAAATTTTGATAAATTATTTTATAAATAAATTTTTGATAAAATATTTATAAATGAATTTCAATTTTATATAAGTTATAAAAAATATTTTATTATTTTTAAGATTTTTAAAATATGTTTTATATAAAATATTTTCATTTAATTAATAAATAAATTGTCAAATTTTAAAAAAATTAGTCTTCATAATAGAATTGTATGAAAAAATAACTTTAATTTTATTTCTCATAAGAAAAAATATGTTATATAATAAAAATAAATATTTTTCTGTAATTTTTTTATATTATTAATTTTTTTTAACTAATTTTTTAGGAAGTATAGGTGTGACTCAAACACAATAAATTGTACTTCCTAAACAATTCAACATGTCAACCAAACATATTTGTAAATAACTTTTTAAAAAGTTATTTGTTGAAAAATAACTTCTTAAAAATTAATTTTTTTAAAAATTGAACCAAGCGAGTCCTTTGTTTTTCAATGTATTGTTATTGTTTTTTCCAATAATGACAGGACTAACCAGCAACGAGGAATCGGTGGAATATTCTAGGCAATATTTTGATGGTTTGGCGTTACTTTGCTCGTGCACTATCATTTTTTTTTTGGACTCCTAGTTTGTAATTTGATGAAGGTCATTGCCATCTACTGATGATGTTTGTCTATTTCGATGATAGCTTGTAAATTATGATAAATTATTTATAATGTAAAAGAGGTTAATTAAGAAATAGTTGCTATTTATTTCATAGCCCGGGACCCTGTGTTTTCCAAGCAAATTGGCACAACTCTGCAAATTGAGAATGATTTAGCTATTCATGGCCATTAGTTGAGCTGAAAAACAAGGTTTAATGGATTTTGTTTTATAATAAGTTTTGACTATCGTAGATGTGATGCTCTATAGAGCATGTATTAATATATAGGACGGATTCCATCGGATTTAAAACGTTCAAATTTTTACGGGAATTTTACACAACTATACCGCATTTTGAAAAAAATTCTATAAAAAAACAGCTTTTAAAACTCCTTTATTATTAGATAAAATAAGAAAAAAATATACGTTAGAAGACACAATCAGTTAATTGCAATCGCCAATAAATAAGGAGATAAACTAGTAACGTGCACAATCAAACTAAAATTCTCCTATCTTTACATAGTTTAAGAGATAATGGTAAAAGTAATATCTCTTAATATATTAATTTTTATATATAGAGAGAGTTGAGAACATAAAAATTTTTGTTTAAATGTCTAAATATTTTATTGAATATTCTATAAAAATATGTAAAATAACATTATATAAATATTTTTTCGAATAATAATTATTAGAGAGCTCTCACTGTTATTATTATAAAATGAATATTTTGAGTGTTCAATTTTTTTTTTACAAATATCTCTATTTAGTTTTAAACTCTCAATTAGAATACAATTAATTTGGTTGCAAAATTATTTTTATATAGAGGTTTATTGTAATAGAAGATTTCTAAAACAAGTTTTAAAAATAGATCCAGGAGACAAACAAGGAACATAACAAGTGTTCCAAATTTGGGGCTTGGTGGAACACGTTTATAGGCTACTAATGTTTGATAAAACTCAATGTCCAAAATTTCGGCAAGTATTTAGGCTCATCAAGCCATCACGGCATCACCAACCTCTTTTATGTCGAAATGTGCCTGTGCAATTTAAATTTATTTTCAATTCAAAAATTCAAAAATGAATAAAACATGTATTAGCCACATGTTAAAGAAATATAATGTCAAATATTGGTTATAGAAGGTGCTAAATGTTGAATAAAAATTGGGAAATATTCTAACACTCTAAAGTTAATGATAAAGCAGTGAAAATATTAGGTGATCATACACTCCATAGTACGCATTAGGAACTTTGTCCTTAATTCACTTTCGTTTATTGTTAGTTCTCATTTCTGAGGGCCTAAACAAAATGCTCACCTTTCCCACCTAATGCAGACTTAAACTAAACCTTCTCTACCACTCCAATATTATTATTAGCTAATGCAACTAAAATGAAATGGGAGTTAAGTTATCCTTTTTTGTTAGTTTTAGATAGTCAAAGTTGAAACGACCCTTCTAAAATTGGTGAGTTCTGTTCTTAGATTTGAACGCTTGGCTTGGCTTGTTTCTATTTATTCGCCTTTCATCTAATGCTGTGGCAAAGTATACTTTTACCATCAATTTATTCAGGATGTAAAGACAAATAATCTCTCGAATGAAATGAGACAAATTGTGACATTGAGAGGGCAGACTGTTTCATGATGTTATGAGAAATTGGAGATCAAGATTTCTCCATTTTCTGTATGTCAGCACCAATAATTGCTTTATTCAGACCTGTGCTTCTGAGGTTCTGGGTTCATTGTTGTCAAAGCATTTGTTGCCACTCAGATAAAGAGAAGCATTTCTAGTGTCCAATGTGTAGCCTATACAGAGTGATAACTAAGATTGCGTCATTATAACAAAGATCATTGCCCCTTTCACATTAAGATTTTAATTTATTTAAACCTTAATTCTCTCAAGAAAGCAAATACTTGATCCTTTAATATTAGAATCACCCGACCCCTTGGCGATTTTATACTAGAATTGCTTGATCCGTTAATGCTAGAGAGCTCCAATAATATTGAATCATAAGCCTATCAAATTTCACAGGGGGTCAGCGCCTAAACCTGTTGATGAAGAAGAGCATAATTTCAAAAGGAGGGGAAAAAAAGGAGAAAACAAAGAAAGGAAGCATTGGATTTACAGATATCATATGTTAAGGTTGAACAAATAGTACAAGTTCTTACACTTGGCAATTTAATACTGCACCCGCAGTTGTGAAATCATCCAATCCTACAAATAACCAATCCTAGAAATATAATGCGCTCAAGATCCTTGTTTTTTCGTCGATCAGCGTAAACGACAGTCCGCAAGGACATTTAACTTTCTTGAGTGCAGTGGGAGAAAAAGAAAAAAATTAAATGCGATGGTTAAAAGTACATGCATGTGGTTGATGAGTTGAAATGTGTGATTATACTATTTATTCGACATATTTGCTTATAGTTTTTTCCTGTTAAAGTCGATTTCAATAATCCATATTTACAGGTTAAGAGTTTAATTTCGTACCACATAAAATGCCTTAACAAAAAATAGATCAAATCACAGGAAAGCTGAATTTTGAAGTTACATATATACGTATGATTTGATCATCACTTGTCCGCTGAAACGAAACAGTAACAAGTGGTCCATGTGGGAATGAACTTCTTTTGATGTCCAATAATTGGACTCCTCGATTAAAACATCAAATGTGATTGCGCAGATCAATTTATGTATTACAGATTAATAGATGAATTATCAACTATCTGATGCATAAACTAATGATGTGACAGAATGTCTTGTTGAGGTTGATCCCGAGACGTGAATATGCAGATCATTGGATAATGAAATGCTTAGTCCTCAAGAATTGGGTGTGGATTTCAGTTCCCGCCAACTTGAACATGTGAGCAAATGTTCTTATCTTTACGTGAAATCCACGTGCAGGTCTTTACCAATCATCTACGCATTTCTTTTTCTTTCCCTCTCATTTGGATTCATGTCTTCAATCCAAAGCCTTTTCGTATTTGTTCATCTTCTTCTTTTGATTCTTGTATCCTAAGCCAACAACAACTACATTGCTAGCTACCATTTCCATCATTTCTTCGCCATAAAAAGCCACCTCTCGCTTTGATATATTACACTTAATTTGTTCCAAATAACTTGAAAATGAACAGAACTGTAGAAAATAATGATATTTGATGAGGGGAAAGAAGTTTACTCAGTGAGTATTCACTATTTATGCATATTTAGTTCGTAAAAAAATGTATTAAATTTTTTACTTTTATATTATATATATAATCTTCCTTTTCAATTTATTTTTATAATCTGCTTACACAATCTAGTTCATAATATTATACATTGTAATCGTCTTTGAAAAGAGTAATTTTTGTAAATATGCTGAATAAATAGGAAGCGAAAGGCCGTTTAAGGAAAAGTGGGAGGACAATCCGACAAAGTTTGGTTCCGAAACACACTATCTTCTATGAAGCTACATTCCTCCGATATTGAGAATGTAACCCCACCACTGCATACCACAATAGATTTCTTTGATACTGCTTTTATCCCCAGTTTTCCGATATTTATGGATCTAATCTTCAACTCTTCATTTCATTTATATGTATATTAAAGATAATAATGTTAAGATAGTATAGAGAATTTTCGGTGTTTTTTGTGATAAATTAGCTTTATTTGTTACTATTAAAAATCAAGTTTACAAGTTTTTAGTGTTGAGTCAATTCCAGTAGGAAAGTTGCCAACTGAGTGTAATTCTTGATGAGAGCTTCAAAGTTGTCATAAAAAATTGCCGATAAATATTTTACATTCAGAAAATTTCGTTCGCCGGTGAAAATCGACATTCACCTGTGGAAGTTTAATTCAAAAAATTCTGTGCCGTAAAACATTCAAACGAGGCAAGTGTGTTGACTTTTTTCATGAGATTATCACCAACCTTTTTCTAAGAAATCTTTGCGGTGTCGTCTGTGGCATATTTCGGCACAAAGAAAATCGGCTTGTGACGACACTCACTCCGCGTGTGACAACTCGTTCGCCCAGCTGTCGTCTTTAGGAGAATTTTGTCCCCATTGTGTTATGTCACTTGCACATTAATTAAGGAAATTATTAATTTCGCTGGTCACAACCACAATTCACATGCATGCACCCGGGAATTAATCAATAAAATCACTTGAATCGGAAGAAAATTGATTTTGGATTAGTTTCAATGCAGCAATTTCTTTCAGCTTCATTAAACACCAAATAAGTATATTTAACTAACTAGACTTAACTGGCTTCCTTCTTCTCTTTTCCAATTCTTTAGTGTCCCACAAGTTTGGATCTTTAACTTGTCCGACTCGTAATGTATTTATGCAATTGATAAAAATTATTAACTAGGTGAATGGATGCCAAATTAATGAAACAGTATAATATTGATTGATAGGCCGGAATTTTTGAATTAACAAGCAATTTACGTGGACATATTTTGGCCACCATCACAAGAAAGATACCAATTGGCACAGAGGCCTAAATTAGCTTTTGTCACACTTGAATCCAATTATGAACTTTTGGAGTTTGGCGACGAAATCTGCTTCCTTTGTTTATTTTGCAAATCTAAAACGTGTTTGAGACAAATGGGTATGGGAAATCATAACCCTAGTGAGATGTCTCTTTGTGCTTTCGAGTTGTAATTTTTGACCACCTTTTTTAAGCTTCTGGGTAGGGAGGACACATATCTTTTGGTTCTCTGAATTCTAGGCGTTTTGTACATTCTGCCGCTCTCTGCATCCTCCAAACATCTTAAAAATATGAGAGGATCAAATAAATATCTCTCTTTTTGTTGGCAAATTAAGATAATTTTGACGTAAATAATAGTACGAAAATTGGCATTTTTGATCCTGTAAGGTTTACGAAATCTTTATGGGAACTGACCAAGTTATGAATTAACAACATAACAACATCACTAATTTGTTTTAAGGGTGTCTTTCTTAATTTTAATTGTTCATATTTCATGACTTTGTGAAATATGAACAGATTAATTTTGTATTTTCCTCGTATTCATTTTTCAACAATGCGGAGAGCATACGGACTACAATCTTAATTAAGAAATGATTTACAAATTGAATAAGCCAAGTAATTTCGTAGTTACCAAATTTTTACCTAATCAACTTCTTAGGGAAAAAAAATTAATCTAATCAACAATGTTTTTTTTTTGTTTGACAATACTTAATCTAATTAAGTCGTGTACTCAATAATTATAATTATTGTTCTCTTGTATTAAAAACACTTTTTTTTGATTTGTCAAAGTTGAGTAGTTCAGTTGATAAGTATTAACATCTAACGGTGACTTCAATGGTTATCTCTATTAAACTCTCTCTTCATTAAACTATCACTCACAATAATTATACTTATTTTTATACTCAAACATAGGACTTGCAGTCATTTCTCTCCTCAATTAATTTATTAATATTCTACAATCATAATAAATAAATATATTAAGCCTACTTTTTTATACTTTTTATTTAAATTAGATTAAAATTTTAATAATTATAATTTTATTTAATTCAGATGAATAATTTATGTGAATTTTTTTGAAATTATATTTTCTATAAATTAGTGTAGGTAAAATTTTTGGAATTTTAATTGTACAAATTCGATGGAGAAAAAAAAGATATGATGGCAATTGAGTGCATTTTGAGAATTTTGGGGAAATGAAATTTTTTTGGATACCATGGGTATGATATGTTTGGAGAATTTTAGAAATTTGGTGGGAAAAAACTATATGGTTGATTTTGAGAATTTGACGTGTTGTTGAAATTATGGTTCTGGGAAAAAAGTGATTTTGGTTTGGATCCATTTAACAAAAGAAAAATATGGATGTATAATTGAAATATAATTGAAAAATATAAGAGAAGAGATTGTGTGGGTTTGATGAGAGAAGAGAAAAAAATACAATTAGAATTGTGTGTGAAAAATAAATAAAATGGAAGTTGTGATATTTATTATAGATGTATTTAAAAAGAAAAAAAATGGGAACAAACGGTCCCTAAGAAAAAATTAATTGTTTTTTTACTCCAACGGTGAGTCAATTTTTTTTTAAAAAAAGTACAAGGAATAGTTGGGCCCCACATTAGGAGGAAGGCATTGCCTTTCGCTCAATCAAACCATCCTCTCTACAATGGGGTGATAGTGCAGGCTGAATGGCCCCCATTGAGCCTCAGTTGTAGACACTTTAAAATCATAAAATTTTAAATTTAATATATTTATGTAGGATTTTTTAGGATTTTATAAGATATGTGGATAGATTTTTTTTTTGTGAGACTTATAATTTATGATTTATAAAAAGAATAATGAGTAATAATTTTAAAAAAAATCTTTTTTGACTTAAGGCAAACCAATTTTCCAAGTCTATTTTAATGAACTTCATCCCAAGTTTTGAGTACAAATTAATTGAATGGTGTTGTTGGGGATTCTATAACAAGCCGGCACCGACTGGGATAACTAGGGCCATCATGTCGTCGAAGTCAGACACACAATATTCTTCATTTTAAACCTTTTTGCATTGAATGTTTTAAAATCTAATACCGTCAAGCTAAACGACAAGAAGTAACTCATCCCCCCCTCAAAAAAGAAAGAGCAAATTCTAATGGAAGGTCAGAGCTAATGAAGAAAAGAAAAACTGGTCCAAAAAGTACACACACCTACAGCTGGTCGCACTTCTTTCTCATGGTCCAAACCAAGCATTGCCGTCTTAGGTCCTAATTTATCTGTGTGACACAGCTCCCCATTCACTCGTTTTGAATTTAGGTATTAGATTTCAATTGCATAAGCCAAATTCTCTTGTTTGTTTTTGTGTTTTGATGAAGTCTCAACATATACCAAATGTAAATTTTTTAAACTTACTCTTAATTTTTATTATCTATTCTTTTAAATTTAATGGTGAAGATTAGATTTAAAAAAAAAACTTACATCAATCATCAAATTTAAAAGAAATAGATGATAAGGTTTAAGAGTAAACCAAAAACACACCTAGTGTAAGTTAAGCTCTCCTTATGTAGTTTACTTTCATGTTAGAAAAAAAAATCGAGTTGAGAAAATAATTTTACTACAAATATGATATATTGTGTACCACATTTGTGAGTTAATTTTAAATTTAATCCCAAAATTTTTTAATTTCAAGCTAGCTCCAACAATAAAAAATTATGAGTTTGATTCAGAGCAAATAAAATGGCTTATCAAAAAAAGATGTTGACATATTGTGTATTTTTTATCAAAAATGTGTCATATATTTCTTTTTCGAATAAAATTTATCTTCGTCTCAAAGGAATTGCACTGTAGACTGGAACAATGAACTAATGGAACAATTAGGCCAGTGCAACCAAACATAATGTGGATGCCAAACAATGGATGCTTACAAATAAATTAAATATTTTACTATTAATTATATCACATAATTTTAAACAAAATTAAAAAAAAAAACTTATAAAATTTTATTAGATATCCTTACTTGTGGTGGAGAAATACTGTGATTACAATACCAAATTTAATTATACAATACAAATATACAACAATTAACAATACATGATAAATTAAAATATAAGTAAAAAATTAAAAAAAAAACTATACTAACTTTAAGAAATATAAAAAACATAATTGTAATAATAAAATATATAAATAATTAATAAGAAAAATTTATAACAAAATAAATTTTTGAGAGAGTGTGAGAGTGTAGAAGATATTGAGAGAAAAGAAATTGTGTAAATTAGGTAGAAATGGAGTGGAGTATTTATAGAGTTGAAAAATATAAAAAATAAATAAATAAACAAATAACCTTTGGAACCTCCGGTTCCAACGACTAGAATTGGCGGTTCCAACGTTCAAACCAGCGGTTCGAACCGCCGATTCAACGGTTTTCATAAGGGTTGAACCGGAACTTAAACCGCAACTCTCCGATTTTGATAGACCGGTTCTGGTTCCGATCCGGTTTCGATTCGGTTTACCGGTTCCGATTTGAATTTTACATCTCTAATTCTGTCCATAATGTATATTACCGTTTCGGCAATAGGATGTATGTTGCCTTTACAACAAGAATACATGTTACTACATTTTTTCCCCCAAGGTTTAGTTATTGGGATTTTAAATTCAGTTAGATTACATATGCATTTGTTTGTTCATTTCTTTTGGAGACAATCTAGGAACTGATGCACCCTCATGTTCCTGGTTAGTTCCCAAGTAGCCTCTTCACATATCCCCACTTCCATTTAGTTTTGTTTATTTTAGTGTTGACATTGAGCAGTACTTATTTATTCACATCACTCACTAACTCAACCCAAAAGTAAACTCAAACAGTCACGTAGGACACAGAATTTCTATCTGGATGTTTAAGAAAGAATAAAGAAAAAATGGCATTTTCTTGCCTAAAAATGGGAGCGCTGAGTAATTTTGATAGTTTCAAAGGTAAATATTTGAGTCTTCATGTTATACATTTATATATCATCTTATAACCTCTAACAGAAAATATGTATAATTTAAAAACTGTAGAACTTTTCAATTTTATATTACTAAATGACCTAGTCAGATTTATTCTTTCGGCAATAACCTAGTCAGATTATAAATTATCACTTTTTTGCAAAGGCATATAAGATAAGAATTTTTGTTTACTTTTATTTAAATTAAGAAAAAAAAAACTTAACTTTACTCAAATCACCACTTTAAGCTTTACGAAAATTAAAAAAAAAATTAAGTAATATATAGAATTATGAGAAACTGATCCAATGAAATTATATATCTAACTAGGCCTTAAATTTTCTTTGTGACATTTTTATTAGCTGTAAAATTGTCAATATATGTGGCCCAACATAAGTAAGTACTTTCATTAATAGTAGTCAAATCATAAACATAGAACCACCTATCTTTCATGTAAGGGAAATTAATTTCCAGAGACCAAAATGCCAAATGCCATGTGAGCAAAGAACTTTCAAGCATCAATTGCAAGTGTGGGGACTAAGCTTACAAAGGCCGTCCTCATTTATGAAGAAACCGACTGCCTGATATACTTCAATATCACATTATGCCTACCCATCAACGTCTTAATATTTCTTTATGTTTTTATCTTGTAAGAGTTTTTTTTTTTTGAAAAGTCCACTTTATTGGTAACTAAGCCATATAATAGTGAATGGATACACTCCATAATAAAATAAGCCTATATAAAAATTGGAATTAGATTTGAAATTGAATTTATATGACTCGTGTCTCTAAAAAAATGATACTAACAATGCTTAATCATCAAAACAGGGGATCAACAGAGAACTTGAAAAACTATTCTAAATACATGAAATAAACTAATATCTTTGATATATTATTATATCATTAATCAATAGTATATATAACAACTTCTTTGATCACTAATTGGATAAGAATCACTTAAAAGCTTAATTGATGTTTGAGATAAATCTCGTCCCATGAATCGACAGGATTAATTTACATGGATATCTATAGAGGAAACGATCAACGTTTTTGATAAGCGTGCACATGCAGTCCTTCATTGCATGCAAAAATATGTACACAACAATATCTGTTTAATCGATATGTCTGCAACAAAAAAAAGTAATCGATATGCAAATGATATGGAGATATGGTTTAACATAAACCTCATTATGCTTTTTGTGTCTGTAACATCATCAAACCATGGTGATCAATATTCATCGCAGTATATTCGAAATTCATGCGTTTCATGAACCATTTTTTGTTAAAACTTAACTGATGCCGATGTTATTTGAACTCATGCCGTTTGAAAGTAAACTATTCTGTTACCATATATTGAAACATTTCATCTAAAACTTAAGCTGGTCGGAAGTGAAATTTAATTTTAACGTATTTTCTAACAATGCTTCCTTGTTCTTCTGGTGACCTATTTAAAAGAGTTAGAGGATCCTATTCCTAGAGGAACTTCGGATATCTTGCCACGTTAGAATTTTCTTCAGAGGCTTGATGTCTTTGAAGAGATTTAGCTGATGATTATGCAGTGGCGATTTTAGGACCGCCTTATTAAGGATTTCTAGTAACTAGCTATATCATAGGTCTAACCTAAGTACCTTATAACAAAAGGTTTAATTTTTTATATTATTTAAAAGCTGTAACATCATATCAATAGATTATAGATATATTAGCTATAATTAATAAAATGTTATTTTGCATGAATTTGGCATATTTATAAGACAGTATTTTTTTCGTTACCTTCATTTTATCTGACCTTGGGACAAAAACAAAGAATTGCCGTCAAATGACAAACAAAAAGTTGTGCAAATGTTGATTATAACTTTATGATTATTCAGTATTAAGAGCAATGCACTTTTTTAAATTTAAAATTCTTTATTTATAAAGAACCAACTCAAAAAATAAAGCGTCAATGGACTTTTTATATTTTATATTTAGATTAAAAATTGATTTTGACTTTTTACATTTGGATAGGCAAATCCATTCTCTATTTTTCATATTGTTAATGAGGGTCAAATTTTAATGACATTGCAAGTACTCTTCTTATTAATTATTTATTTTTTTATTATTTTTATTTTACTTCTAAAAAACATTTAATTTTAAAGAAGACTCTTATAAATATTTTTTATTCTCACTCTTTATACTTAAAAATACTTTCTATTTATTGAAAACGCAGACTCCAAAATAAAGAATAGGATCGGAGATACTGTAATATGGTATACAGAAGCAGATGGAGGCTCTCATCATGATGGCATTCAGATAGCTTATATATGTGCTAATGTACATCAATTAGCTAGAGATAGAAGCAAAGGACCCAACGTTATGTAACATATTCTTTTTTTCATACATATTTAATTAATTTACTGTAGTTGAAAATGATCATCATTAATTTTAGAACCCTAGGGTTCTTCTCTCCCTCTACAAACATGAGCATATTGTCTTGGATCTAAAAGCATTGTTGGATGATCATATGGACCAAAGAGCTAAGAATTATATCATCATTAGAGAAAAAAAGAGGGTCAAAATTAAGGATTATAAGATCATACAAGAGTGTGTTGACGTGATCAGTTGTGTGAAGGAGGGTGTGTCTTTGGAGGTGAATAGTCCAAGTTGAAACCAGGATGTTTTTTGCCTCCTTTTTTTTTAGGGACACGCCAAGAAACTGAACTAACAGACTCATTTTGATCAACAGAAGCTGATTTCTTTCTAGTTTTCTCATCATTCTTCAATAGCTTCTTCTTGGGCTTCAAACTCTTATTTAGCTTCTCATGAACTTTGTCATCCTCAATGCTTTCTCCTTTCACCACTTGATTGCTTGATGAGAAAGTTGATTCAACCTCTTCTGCAACTGAAATCTCCTTCTCAATTGCACTCTGAAAAACATCATGAAAATTTCAATTCAATGAATTTGGACGAATGCAAGAAAAGTAATGAATTTCAACTGATTAATGTAATCAATAGGTTTGTAGTTCATTGATGTCTTGGAATCATGTCCAATACTAAGGGCTTGTGAGTTTAATTCCCAATGGAAGCAAATAAAATGAATTGTAAAGAAAAAAAGCTCATTAATGTAATGGAGTCATATCTAAAATAGAAAGTTTTCAAGTTTGAAATCCTGTATAACTTCAGTCAAAACAAATAAAACTAAGAAAAGTTCTGATGTTGCGCCAACCTGATTGGAGATGTGAAATTTCTTCTCAAGCTTTGTGTCAAAAGCTGCCAGTCTTCTACCGTTAGATGCATGAAAAGAGAGGTATAGAAGGCAAAGAAGAAGACAAGATGAGACTGACATATTAAAGAAAGACAAGCCTAGCTAGCTATGGAATTTTATTTTCAAGATTCAAAGATATACTCAGTTTTATTGTAGCCAGAGTTGACGACTGTAGTAGTGGTAGTTCAGATAGAGAAGTGGCCAAATTATGGCAGTATTTGTAGTAAAAGCAATAAATGCAAGTATCTTAGGACACTAAAGAGACTATATTGAAAATCACATGGAATTGCATGGGCTTGGAGGAGTAGGAAGAACATATGAAGATATGGATGGTCTCTTTCTGACCTTTCTTTTTCACAAATTTAATCACTTTGGGTCCCAAAGACCCGCTTACTCCCACCAAGGGAAAGAGAAGTAAACTTGGTGTCCTTTTGTAGTTATATGGCTAGAGGGAAAGTCCAAAAGAGAGATGTTAATTCTTTTGAAATGTTGGGAGAAATCAAAACAAAAATAAATTAAAAACTATAATATAGCAACTATTGCCCTGTATCAACTCAACCAAGGAACTTAACTATACAGTAGGCTTCAAATAAGTAAAATATTTAACAAATAAATTCAAGAAGCCTCGGTGCATTCTCCTCGTTTGAACCAAGGAACTCCGTTGCTTGTCTTAATTGTGTTAAAACTTTCACAAGTTTCATAGTTTGTGTGCCCCCTTGTTTCTTGCCCTTGTTTGCCTTTTACCTTGAAAATCTTGGTGATGAGTACTTTTATGTGATCTCTATATTATTTTGTGTGAAAAGTAGGCTGCCTTTTTATTCGCCCTTTTCCCGAGTTTGTCATGTGTTAATCTCATTTAAGAATGAAGACGAAATTGCATACACCAACATTTTTTACCATATTAAGTGCAATAAGTACCAAATTCTAGATTCCCCAGCATGAGATTCACTTTCCTTAATAATTCGCAGAGAGGACCTCCTTCTTTTCTCTCAACCTTTCTTCTATTTTGTTTTGCCATCTATTTTTCTTTAGCAAAAAGAGGTATTTTTTGGCCCTTTTTAGCCTCAAATCACCCATTAACACATCTTTTTATCAATTTTTCTTATAAAATAAGCAGGTCTTCCACACAGATCTAGATCAATTTCTTTTTGTGATTTCGTCGTCTTGTTATGGTGTTTAGTTTTATTGTCTTTGTTGCGGCGTTTGGTTTTTACCGTCGTTGTTGCGGAGTTTGTCGTATGTGGGTGATTCAGGATTTTAGACAGTCAATACATTCAATTCGGCAGAGTTACAAATCAAACTATGACCGTTAGTACGTTGCAGATCTGAAGTCATAAGTATTTCAATCACTACAGTATCTTCAAATGTATTGGCTTTAAGCCGATTTATTATGTTATTAATCTGGATGCCGTGAATTTTTTCACTATTTCATCTGCTATGTTTTTTAATTGATTTGAATATACGTTTCTATTGATATATTGTTAGTTTGAATGAATGAAATTATCATTTATTATCAAAAAAAATAATTCGCTGAGAGGTAAAAAGAAAACATAACTATTTATAATTAATTAAATATATGTGAAACAAAAAAATTGATGCGCCGTAACCTGTAAAAAATATAAAATATGATAAAATATATCGTAATTTTATTAAGAATGAGTTAAACCTTACAAATGACTTTAAAGATCTATTTATAGTAAA
>CAODLS010304904.1:0-13150 GCA_948243855.1 Flueggea neowawraea
TACCAACACCTTAAACTCCCACTTTTAAGTTGTTCTTTGCATACTCAACTTGTTCTCACTAGAACTAGTTGATGTCTAATGAAGTCATGTTAAAACTTCATTTTGAAGATCCTTAAATTTGAATTAATCTTCTACTAATGACGAAATTCAATAGAGAACATCGAACAAGGTAACTCTTCTCACTTGCGTGAGTTTGAGCAACATACCCTCAAAGGTGCATTATCCTACATATTTTACGTCTTTGGTTTTTAACATTTCACTCACAAAATGTCAGCATTGTTTATGTTCGTAGATTTCCTCATAATTATGTCTAGTATCTATTTCTTAAGGACTTAAGGTTCTTAAACCTTTTTTCGTGCATTTGTATTGGAATTTCTCCAATATAATAAGACGTTATCGAATTCCTCTCAATCTCATGTTTGAGATAAGCATGAATTAGGTGCAATTTGATTTGTTCCTAACATCTAGACAAGAAGTGGATAACCATTTGGACATCGTCCTTGATCAAACAATGATCAGTATCACTAAGCTCTCTAATCATATAGGGTTACACCTCTACTCGCATGATTAGGTTTTATAACAAGTATCAGTCGATGGTCAAAAACCACGAGCTTAGTTAGTGTCACGCCAACTAACTACTATTAAACTGCAAATTACAAATATATATTGCATCTTGATACTTGTAAATTAGCCAAGTGAATACATCATCTTTTGTACAGATAAAAGACGATGATAGACGTAGTGAAATTTTCTTATTTCCACATCTTATAGACATTTTAGTCCAAAATATGTTGAGTGGTATTCTACTGATCCTTGAATTTGGACATAACCAAGTTCAAAGGGGCACGAGCTTAATTTTTAGAGCACATGCTAAATTTTTCTAATCTAAGAATTACGATTATTGCCACCTAAGTTCAACATAGCTTTAACATACACATATGTATGTCTCGACATCAATCGATTTTTATAAGCAGTGAATCACACAAATAACATGCCAAACAATAAGACATAGTTACACACAAGTAATTCATTCAGCAATACACATATATTTACTATCAAATCAAAAATTAAACTAGCATAACCTCTTATTAAGCTTTGAATCAAAATGTACACAAGGTGTATATTCACCATCTCGGTCTTAACAATTAACCATACTATATTTAATTTTACAGACAATAAATAATGACTGTTTAGATTCACTTTTAAAGTCCACTTGACTTAGGAGAATCCATGTTGGTCATCTCAATTATTTAGACAAACTCAATAATTGGACAATATATTCAACATATAAAATATTGCATAAAATTAAGGCAAATTAACGCAATAATAAGCCAAAACAATAAATGGAATAACCATCATTTATTAAATCAACATGTAATCCAAACAATCTATCTCAATGTTAACATACATACATTAATATTGGACAACATTAACACACAAATAATGCTAATATCCTCAAAGAATAATACTACATAAAAATAATATTAAACATATGTCTGCCAATTGGATACACGATGTACCTTTTTCAAAGTGTTAAAATAGAATTTATAAGTAGCCGTGCCAACTTATCAAAAAATTCTATAAATCATACGACCTTAAAGTGGATCTCCCATTTCTCACGATCTCTCTTTGCGATCATGATGATATTGGACATACAAATTTCAAAACGTTCTTAACTCACTAGAATCTCTAAATGTCTTTTCTCAACACTTAGTGAATCATCTTTCCATGAAATTATAGTATAGACCAATAGTTTAACCAATACCGGTGATGAGTATCATAATCTTTTATGAAGTTAGTGAACCTTCATCATCATTATACACTTAATGCACAATTCAATCTCTTTTACGACCACCACTGTCCTAAAATACTCTCTTTTGGGAGTCGTGCAAATTTTTTCTTAATTTGTACTATGTTCAATGCAATGTGGTTTTACCTCATTCGTATATTTGTAATAAATTAAAAATAAAATGAGTATATACGTACATGCGTATTTTCCAAATAATTGAAATTTAATTTCAATTATTTAAATGAGAACCACATTTACACGTTTTAAAACTAATAATTTTAAAAACTAATTTTCAAAATAATTCTTGGCATAAAAATGCAATTGCTCAAAATTTTTGAGCACTATTTATACACCAATAAATTGGGAAAAATAGTTCAAGAACTCAAAAAAATTGTGAAAAATATACCAAAAATTCCAAAAAAATCCAAATTGCATTTTTACCGAAAAAATCAAGAAAAATGGTGGTCGAGACACGTGTCATGTGCCCGAAAGTGCCACGTGGAGGTATTAACGGGCGTACATGCGCCACCTCACGCGTCGCCACGCGCAGTTGTCCAGATTACAGACGCGTGTTGTAGTCAAGTGAAGCCACCTATCACATGCAGATCGCGCCAGGTGTTGACGTCATATACTACCACATTCTGACACCTCATGAGGCCACGTGTCGATTTCGAACAAAGCCACGTGTCTATCTATTATTCGTCCACGTTTTGCACATTCAACTTTGACCGTATGCCACGTGTCGTGATATTATTGGTCTGTGTGTCATATTTAGATCCTTTTTTATCCTTCTACCACTGCCACTTGTCACGATTTGAGTGATCCGCGTGCAACCAATAGAAACGTACCATGTCACGATCTGTGTTGCCTCACTCAGTATTTTTCGATCGAATTTTTGATGATTTGAGGACCTTTCCGATGGAATTTCGCAACGAAATTTTGGCAGACAACGTTTTCAAGGTCGCTAATTTCAAATCTTTTGTCGAAATTTTGAAATTCCAACTTTTAAAATTTGATTCCGGATAGATTCGAACAAAAAACGATGTTCGAGACAGAAAATCTAATACTAAAAAATCACAGTAGGCATCCTAAACAGAGACCAACAATATTTTTGAAATATATTCAAAAAAATCGAGGTGGCTCTGATCCCACAAAACGAATCGCATACCGGTTTACTCAGAAAGAGGATAGGAAGGATGTTCGACTTACTAACCTCGATTCCAGCGGAAGCTAGCAGTGAAGCATGACCAGTTTTATGTTGTTTTGCGAGCAAACCACGGTTGAAATGTCAACGAAAATGCCCGACTGTTTCGCAGTTTAGATGTCACTCGTGATCTGTGCAGGACTCGAGATAGGAGGTATCGACCTCTCTCTCTCCTAGTTTTGAAAGTGGTGGAGTGAATGAAGGAAAGGAAGGAGCAAAACTCCTTATATAGGCCCTCAAACGAGCTAACGACCTAATGAGCCCAACATACTCATTTCATCCCTAACTCAATTGGACTTGCAATTGGCCTTGGTTCACTTCTCGGTTCACATCTTGACTAATCGAGTTTGATTCTCCTCAATTGGACTTTCCAATTGGTCTTGGCCCACGACCTTGGTTCACACTTCGACCGACTGAGTTTAGTTCATCCGTCATGGGCGGACCACTTTTTTTAACACAAATCTTATGGACAATAATTATAACAAAAATTTTACAAAGTGTTCTACATCGAAAAAAAACTAACTATATAATTTAAAAGCATGTTGAATGTGACCCCAAAATTTACTAACAAGGATAGAATATTGAAGAAGTTCCATTTTGATATTTTATTTTTACTTTTAGTCTTAAAACAACCTAATTAATAAAAGGGAGAACTTACTAAATAGTTAAAAATAAAATATAAAAAGCTGGAAGAGATTCGAATAAAAAATATTTCAATTAATTGTGTTTAATGATACTAAAATTTTATAATTAGAAAATAATTGAATAATTGGGGTAAGAAGTTTAAGAAAAGTGGCAGTAAGGACGTCATACATAATAGATTTTGTGATATTGAGTGGGGACAGGCGGTCGTTTAGAAAGGGGAATAAATAAATAAAGGGGAAGTTGGGTCCACAACAAGATGAAGATTCGGGTTGAGGTGTAATTGCTAATCAGCGCAGCGCAGTAGTACACCACTCCGTAGTCTTTCTTCATTGGTGCATCTAGTCAAACTCCAAATTTAATCCTATAACAAAGATTTGATTCTAACATTATATTTATAAAAATAAGTTTCAATTTTTTTTTAAAAAAAGATGCTTACAAAAATAGGCTTCATTTTTTTATAAATAACATAGGATTTACTTGAAGGTCTTAACTCTTTTTTAAATCGATTATAGTCACACATTTTTAGATTAGGGATGAGAATTTTAATTCATTTGAGGATCATATTCAAGCCTTTTCATAAAAGACACCCACTATATTCCTCGGAAACATGACGATGTGGAGATAACACTAATAGAGAAGTCAAGTCATTATCCTTAAAAATTGGCCAATATAGGAGTGTGTTTTCCAATTATTCTGTCATTCATCGGCCAATATAGGAGACATGTTTACCAATTATTTTATCATTCGGCGGTGTTGTCTAAGAAGTAAGACTTGTTTGATAAATATAAAATTAAACGAATAACGCTAGTTAGCAGATTTTTATATAATAAAAAATAAAGAAAATGGCAAAAAAAACTAAATGATGAGATGAAATCCATAATCTCCGGCTGGTTAGGAAAGAAGACAAGTGGGGGCGGGGGGGGGGGGAAGGGAGTGGGGAAACTTCGAGTGGGCCATATGCAATTAGTTGGTTGTAAGTTATGCTCATGTTTTATTGGTAGCTCGTCTGTACTTTTCTTTTCTTTTCCTCTTTTACTTTCTTTTCTTTTCACTCACTATGCATCTTCGTATATTGTTCTTTATCCACACAACAATAGTTTTTTGGGTTAATAATATCGATGATTATAATTTTTTTTGCATTGGTTAGATTTAGTCACAAAAATATATTATATAATAATTATTAGTGTTTATTTTTTGTTTTAACAATGTTACTTTGACTAAAAAATTTGATAAATTGAATAAACTAGACACAAACGAGTTGTCGGATCGGTCATTCAGTGATCACTATATATTTTTTGGCTTCAAAAAATCCACTTTGCCAACAAAATAGACATA
Organism: Flueggea neowawraea; assembly: GCA_948243855.1. Taxonomy (NCBI): domain Eukaryota; kingdom Viridiplantae; phylum Streptophyta; class Magnoliopsida; order Malpighiales; family Phyllanthaceae; genus Flueggea; species Flueggea neowawraea. Next base: position 4,974 of record CAODLS010304904.1, read on the forward strand.
TTGGACATACTGACACAAATAGGTCGCCAAATTGGTCAGTTAGGTAGGATCAGTTGGTCGGATCAAATCTTTCATTAATTGTCACGTCGGCAAGAAACATGTCCATGAGAATAGAGGTGGTATACTTACATGACACTTTATGTCCAATCTGTCGAGTTTTCGGACCAAAGAGACTTTCTTGAAGCAAAAAATAAATAATAGTGACCACTGTGTAATATTTTTTTCTTTTGTGACCAAATCTGAGCAACATAAAATTTTTTATGACCACCGATATGATTAAACCTAATTTTTTTTGCCAAAAAAAAAAAAAATAAAATTGAAGTTTGTTTGGTATAAATGAATTCTACAAAATTTTGTAAAATTTATTTCTAAATCCTAACTTTTATCAATTCTTGTGTTTGTTTTAATTTTTTAAAATATTCAGATCCTTTATTTTACAAATGAAGAAATTAGTTTTAGTTAAATTTTCTTCATTTGCAAATTTTATCAAAAATGGTAGAGTTTACAAATGAATTCCATACTTCTATTAATTTGACAAAATTACTCTTATACAACACTCTCAATCTGCCACCTAAATATCAACTATAAGGACATTTTTGTAAATAAAAGAGAAATAATTACAAATTAATATTCATTTTAAACACAAAATTTATTTACAAATGAAGAATTTAATAAAAAAACCAAACTGTTAAATTATTTTCAAATATAATTACTTATGGATTTCATTTTATTTCATTTACAAATGAAATGAATTCAAAATTTATTTGATACCAAACATTATGTTAAATAATACAAAACATAAAAAATCCAGCCGGGGCAATCCCATTATATAGACATTTTCATTTATACAAATTTGTTAAAATTTAGTTTATACATGTCAATTTCGGAAAAAGGAAATAACCACAATAGAAATGAATAATACTTGAGTTGTGTTGTCATAGTCCTAAAGAGTTTTATTCTTCCCAGGATAAAACAAGCCTTTTCTAAGAATGGAGAGCAGGAATCAATAGGAGTGTTTTTTTGTTTATTAATAAGAACCCAACAAAGAACAAAAAAGTGCAGTTCTGTTTTTTTTGGTCAAAATTGTGAACGTTCAGAGAAGAGAACGTGGCTGTTAGTAGTGAGAAAAATCTGGAAGGGGGCAGCAAAGTAAGGGGTTTGAACATTTCTGGGAGAAGCATTCAAATTTAAGCTTGGGTTATAAAACGTGGGTTATAATTTAAGCTTCTGTTTAGGCAAGAATAATACAACATGTGAGGGATTTAAAAATTTGAACCGAAAACATAAATTGTGTATAAAAAGGGCCAGGCCTCGCCCGTAGGGGCATTTGGCCCGTTTTCCCTTCGAAACTCCGCTCACATGCGTGCAAGAACTCTTCTTATTTTCCACCTTACCAAACTCATTTAGTGCTTCTCAATATAAATACTACATGCACCTTTCCCCCGAGCAATGTACGATTTTGCAATATCCAGAAAGCGTATAACTCACAACAATCCCCCACATATTGCAAAGTCCACAAAAAGGTTTCTTTGCTGGAGTTTAAACACTTGAGTTGTAATGTATCAAAGCTAGTGTCCTTTCGAAACTATGAACTAGATCTAGATTAATGAAAAATAATCTACAAAATAGTTAGTGAAACATATAGTTTCTATGAACCAAAAACTCTTGTTGTAAAATAGAGGTTTCATTAATCACATTACACTCTATAATTCCTGTTGGTCATCGCGATTTTGAGCTAATAGGCCATGCGCATGCGTAGAAATTCATGAGTGCTCTAGAGACTCGGCTAAAAATCTCATAGAAGCGGCTCCATTTCACACTCATATAGATAATTCTATCAATTTTATACTGACTATAATACACCACCCTTAAGAGATATATAATTCATTAAGAGTTTTTAACTCAACCTCACATTTATTTGGTAGTTCAAGCACTAATCACTCACCTTAGGAGGGACTATAAGTTTAGTGCGCAGGATCATCAATTGACTTGTTATTATCCATATGAACCTACTTCATGGGATCTCCAATCACATAGGTTGGGTTCCCATTAATCGTTGATAAATTCAAATTAGCCTTAGTCCCATTCTCTTCGATGTTTCAAGGATTTGTTTCCTTGCCAAAGGTTTAGTCAATGGATCAACCAAATTCACTTCTAACTTCATATAGTCAATAGAAATAATTCCATCTTTAAACAATTACTTTACCACATTATGTCTCAATCGAATATGTCTATTTTTCCCATTGAAGGTTTTGTTTTTTCACAACAACTATTGCTGATTCACAATCACACTGCATTGACACAGAAGGTGTAGGCTTAATTCCTAAAGGAATTTCTGCTAAGAAGTTTTCAACCACTCAGCTTCACTGCCAGCTAACCCTAGGGCAATAAATTATGACTCCATTTTCGATCTGGCAATGATCGATTGCTTGGTCGATTTCCAAGCCACAGTACCCCCAGCTAATGTTGAATACATAACCATTAATGGATTTGATCTATTCTGAATATGAAATCTAGTTAGCATTACTATACTATTAAAGTACAACGGAAAATCCATTATATAGAATCCATAATTCATGGCATCCCTTAAATATTTCAATATTCTGCATAAAGCAATTCAATGTTCCTCATTTGGATTTTGGGTATACATGCTCAGTCTACCGATAACATAAGTTATATCTGGTCTTGTAAAATTATTAAATGCAACAGATTCCCAATAATCACTGCATACTCAGATTGAGATACAATTTCACATCTATTTTTCTTTAATTGAGTATTAGCATCATAAGGGGTTCTCACAGTTGCCACATCATAACTCTCAAACTGCTTAAGAAGTTTCTCCACGTAAGGATTTTGTGACAACAAAATACCATTATCATCCCTTACGATTTTAATACCTAATATCACATTAGCTTCACTCAAGTCTTTCATTTCAAAACTGGAAGCTAAAAACCTTTTAATATCAAGTACTATATCAAGACAAGGGCCAAAGATAAGCATGTCATCCACATAAAGGCCTATGGTAACACAATCACTATTGGAAAGCTTAGTACAAACACATTTATCCACACTCACACATGAAAAACCATTTTCTATCAAAACCGAATCAAATTTCTTGTGCCACTATTTAGGAGGTTGTTTCAGGCCATACAAAGATTGTTTTAATTTGTAAATTTTATCGTCTTGACCTGGAACAACACATGATTTAGGTTGAACCATATAAATCTCTTCTTCCAAATCACCATTCAAAAAAGTGGTTTTAACATCCATTTGGTGAATAACAAGTTTATAAACTGAAACTAAAGCAAATAAAACACGAATTGAAGAAATTATACAATAGGGGCGAAATAATTAAAATAAGCAATATTTTGTTTTTTAGTAAAACCTTTTGCAACAAGTCCAATTTTAAAAACAACATTACCATTTGGATTAATCTTCTTTACAATAAATCATTTGCAACCAATTGGTTTTGGCCTTGGAGTTAAATCAACTAATTCTCAAGTTCCATTTTGTAAAAGCGAGTTCAATTCAATTTCCATAGCATTTTTCCAAAACAGAGCATTAGGTGATGAAAAAGCTTTTGATAAAGTAGAAGGACCTTTTTCAACAAGATAAGTTTAAAAATCATTTTCAAAAGAAACTTTTTCTTTTGCCTCTTACTCCTCCTCAAAACTTCAGAAGAATCATCAAAATTATTTTCACGAATAGGCATACGAGAATTTTGAGATAGTGGATAAATGTGTTAAAAACTCAACATTTTTTGTCCAAAAATAGTGTTGTGTTCAAGAACATCACTTTTAAAAACAAGAAATCTATAAATAGCACTATGTTCAGCATATCCAATAAATAAACAATCAGAAGTCTTAGACTCAATTTTTCGCTTTTTATTATCAGGAAGTATAACCTTAGCTATGCACCTCCACACTTTTAAATATTTAAGGTTAGGAGGATAACCTTTCCATAATTCATAAGGTTCTTTCCTAACTCTCTTATTTGGTATTCTGTTTTGGTAATAGCTTATCCCCAAAAATTTTCTAGTGCATCCGAGCTAACCAACATTGCGTTCATCATTTCTTTTAAAGTTCTATTTTTTCGTTCAGCTTCATCATTTGACTGGGGACAGTAAGGAGGAGTAATCTCATGTATTATTCCTTTGTTTTCACAAAATTCATTATACAAAACATATTCGCCACCTCTATCAGATCTAACTTGTTTAATTTTTCTTCCAAGTTGATTTTCAACTTTCGCTTTATACAATAAAAATTTATCAAATACTTCATCTTTAAGATTAAGCAAATACACTTTAGTATGTGTAGAACAATCATCAATAAAAGTAATATAAAATTTATTACCACCTCTAGTCATTACTTGTTTTAAATCACCAATTCAGTATGAATGAAGTCTAACAATTCAGATTATCTACTAACAGATGCAAAAGATTTTCTAGGTTGTTTAGTCTAAGCACAAATTTGACATTTACTAAAATTATCAGTATTAATCATGGGTATCAAACCACAAGATTGCATTTTCTTTAAATAAGAAAAATTCACATGTCCTAATCTAGCATACCAAACATCACAAGATTCAGCACAGTAAGCAGAAGAAGATGCATCATTATTATTAATCTCAGAGACATTGAGTACAAATAAGCCTTTGTTACAATATCTCTTCTCGATAAAGACATTATTTTTTGTCATCAGAATTTTGTTGGACTCAAAAGAAACCTTAACCCCAACTTTTTCCAACAGTGCTATAGAAATCAAATTTGCTCTAATATTAGGAACATGTAATACATCATTCAATGACAGTTTTTCCTGAGGTAAGTTTCAGTAATACTTTTGGACCACAATTTTCTTATCCTTTGTCATCTCCCATCGGTAATAAGTCTCACACATGAACTTTTGTTTGACAAAATCCTCGCCATTATATTTTTAGTCATTGACTCCCATATTGCTTGTGCTTCCTTACAACTCACATACACATCAAACAAATTGTTAGATAAAGTTGAAAGAATAATGTGCCTACACACCTTGTTGGCATACTCCTAAGGTTCAGGATTAGATTCGAGTTTCGATGTGGTGAGAGTCGAAGTGACATCATGCAAATCAAGCAGAGAATGAACATGATCTTTCCATCTCTTGAAAATTTTCCCATCAAAAACCTCAATATAGAAATTTGAAGCATGTTTCTATTCCTCAAAATCTGTTTGGGATGGACCTAAAATTCAATTTCTATATTTCATTTCAGTGTAATTGTGTGATTTCCCCTCCTTTTTTTACACTTTACCAAGCTCATTTAGTATTTCTCAATATAAATACTACATATAGATTTCAACTAAACAATGTGAGATTTTGCAATACCCACAAAGCCTTTAACTCACAACAATACAAAATCTTGCCACCTCTTCCTAACCCATTCAGGAAGCCCACAACTAATTACCAATAATTAGTTAGGCCCGTTAGTTGACCCGACAACTAACGAACTCGGGTTCCACCCATTAACGTCATGGGCGGACCTGATTTTCCAACATCTCCCACTCGCATATGACAGAACCATAACTCGTCATGGATCATGATGGAACTACTACTAATCATGATAAAGATATCGTGTCATACATGCAAATAGGCCGCGCGACCAGCATACGATGAGAGCATATTTGCTATACATCTGTTAGGGATATATAACTGCTCATATCTCAATCCTGCTAGTAGGCGTCTCTTGTAGAACAATTTCATTCTACCAAGGTGTATGTAAACAACAACACAATCTGCTGAAAACGTACGCCCTTCCCTAGTTCGTAACACAATCGCTGCTTTCAAACTTCTCGATCTCATGAAAGCTTTACTCAAAGTTCATAAATCATGTGACGTACTACATGAGAGCCGACTTAGCAAACTTTTGAGACTAGTGCGACTGCGTCTAGAAACAAAATTCCCCTCTTACACCATACAATCCACATAGCCAAGTTTACTTGCCCAGCTTGCCACGCTTGGTCAAAACAACCATGACCATTAACGACAAGCTAAAGTACCCAAACTCAACTACACGTTTTGAGTGTGTTAAGGGTTCTAAAAGTAGGTAATATTGAAACCACATGTTCACAGCAGGGTCTCACACTAAGAAAACTGAGATCGTTTATCGATCTTTTTCATCCCTATGGTCACGTAGATAACACACATGGTATGATCATGTGTTGTGGTGTTCTTTCTTTCCCTCGGAGGAGCACATATTAATACAAAATGATCAACACCACATAGAAGCTTCGGTTATGATGCATCTCGTCATCTAACCTTAATCCACACCTTATTATGATTACTTCTGGCTTTAAGACAAAATATGCTAAAGTTTCTCAATTTTAGCATCTGATCAATACTATGATCGTCATAGGAGTTTATCATATGGCATATGTCTTTTCCATACGACTTTTCTTGCCTATTGATTATGAATACGTTCTCTTCTGGATTCAAAAACAGTCTCATCTTAGTTCTTCCCTCAACAAACTGGGAAAACTAAGGTAAACACCCGTGTGAGTGGATTACTTTTCTGTCCAACATGCTTTTCACACTCAATGCTACAACAAATGTTATCTCTCAACATTTGCGCTTGTGTATTACCCATAATGATCTTATTAAAGAGCATATTTTAAGGGATTACACAAGTCATGCAGGTCTTAAGGAACTTATTCCTTATATCAGGCTTTTCTAATGGATTTACAATCACGTCTCGCATGGACTTACATTTCAAGTTCACTTCTCTCTATGAAACTTGTATTCAAATTTACTTGTTCTTGTACAACCAAGTCCTTCACAAAAATGATACTTGAACTTAATTTGCTTAGACTTATAATAGATCTTTTTGATCCTTAAGCAATCGAGATTGACTGTCACTAAGAATTGTCGTAGGTTCTTTAGGTGTTTAGTGCTAAGTGGATCATTCCACTACATAGCCAACCTTATTATCGCACTGCAGCATATGAAGTTAATGTCTCAACTTCTCTTACCACACACTTATATGTGTTCATCACAATAATGCAGAATAATAGTTCTACCAACTAAGAACACAAAACCAAACATGAACTTCCTTTTCGTCCACATCATTATGTGGAGTAACAACTATGTCTCATTTTATAGCAAGCCCTTACGATAACACAATGTCTTACAGTGCCTCTAAAACATCCAAGCATCTCGCTCACCGCTTCCCAACATCCTCTTTCATGTTGGATTAATATTTTTTAGCTAACTTGATTGCATAACAAACTCTAGGCATTGTACACACCTAGGTGTAAAACTGTGTACTACAAGACACTATCTTGTAATCAACGCAAGTACTCTATATTCCAAAAATACATTATCATGACATTTGTGTGAAGAATGTTCCTTACACACTCTTCCTCTCACATAGTTTATGAATACATGCACTTGCTAAGAAACGCGCGCTTAGTAACGGGGTTATTTATGGGTTATGGATTTTTTTTCATTTTAAGCGTTTAATGACTTTGTTGATACATCTCTCTCAAAGAGGAACAACAACTCACTCAAACGATCTCTTGGAGTTTAACTCCAAGGTCAACCCATAATGTATATCTCAAAGTTGGATTCCAGCCAATCTTTGGAGTCATTCAAGTATGCTAGACTTTTCTTAGCTACGAGTGTGATGTTCACACAAGAAAAGAAGGACTAGATTTACCTTGAAATTATCACAACATACATGAATATACCATCCCTCTTGAAGGATATCTAAGGTCATACTTTAGATGATGAAACCATTAGGTTAAAACATGTAGGTTTCTATCCTAAACTCTTTATTGAGAATAGGAATCTATACATTTCATTAATGTAGATCGAGGTGTAGACTAGCCCAAATGCCAAAGTCTATTCGGTGGAGATAAATCTTTCAACAAGGTAGTCTTGTTGACTAAATCCCCTTAAGTGATTATCAATGACTTACTCAATCTATCGTCTACGTATCCACTAATCTCCAATGGGTACTCGCCCTTTGGGTAGATTAAACAGTTCTGAAACATGGTTCAATCACAAATGTCATTTTGCACTTCTATTGCATTAATCTATATAATTTATACTGAGATGAGTGAACCGCTAACATACGCGCATGTTCGTTCTTGACCTGTAGGGTTACTAAAAGGATCACGATCGATTCAATCATTGAAAAATGTCATC
>CAODLS010304928.1:0-15023 GCA_948243855.1 Flueggea neowawraea
TCCCTGCCAGCAGGGGCTCCCTTCATGGCGGAGGCCCGCCGAAAGAGGGCTCCCATGGCACTCTGTAGATCCGCCCTGGCAATTCTCAATCATATTATGTGATTTGGTGAGATAAATTTGTGTTATTTGCTTCAAATAAACGTATGGAAGGTTCAAAACTAATAAAAGCTCTTAATTGTTTATGTAGTCACAACAATATATTTTGCTTGTTTTGCGATTTCTTTACTCTGTACTTTCACCACTAACCAAAAAATCTGACCCCAGAAGTAGAACTCGTGAGTTTGATTGAGGTGAGTAATTATGTGCTTCATTGCTCGTCAATCTTTACCTTTTGTTTGTTAGTTTGGAGAGTATGAGAATTATTGTAGAATATGGGAATTAACATTTCCATCCGAGCTATGTTATAATCTGTAACTTTGTTTCCCTGTTTTTAAATTTAAGTAGCGGTTGATAGATATTGACTATGAGTTTACTATTTAAAAAGTTAAGAGTTGAAACTTAGTGAAGGCACTTGCTGGGATGAGATAAACCGTTAAAAGTTGAAATTTAGTGAAAACACTTACTGAGATGAGATAAGCCCTTAATGTTCTAATCTTTAATGTAATCACCAGTTCTTTAAAAATCAAAGTAATTGGCTGTTGACTCAATAAATTTTGAGTTATATACTATCCAATGTCTCGTTATTTCAAAAAGAGCTTCAAAATTGTCTTTATAGGTTGTACCAAAATCTAGGATTATTTAAAAAGTTCTTAAATTTCGTGGTTACAGTTTGTATGAAAATCTAGTATCATGACTTGGTGCTTTTCCTTGAGGCATCTAGTTAACAATTTCTTTTGATCAAAAACTACCTAGACATTGTTTATAAAGCCTCTAGGGAACAAGTGAACTTTCAGAAATCAAGTGGAACTGACCAAGAGATAGCAAAAGAAATTGGAGACATATCAGGTATATTCCTCAAAAGGAATATATAGGCGCCTTATGACCATTCTGGCATACCGACTAATAAATACCTTCCATATTATTAGGATGCTCTGCAATCTACACCACCTCTTACTTGTACACTAATATACAAATGACGTGAGAGATATTACCCTGCTCTGTTCCGGCAATGGGGCCTGATGCTACCAAAAGAATGTACCAGAGATGTTGCTGGAATGTGAGCTGGTGTATATAGTAAGTCAGGTAGCATACCTTGGCCAGTCTTCAAAGCTATGACCTTTTTAGATATGTATCCTTTCACGTCTTTGGTTTACCTTCCCCATTTTGCGGCAGGGATGGGACCTTTGGAAGATCACCACTACCCGTGGCAACCATAGATGTAACCAGCTGAGACGTCTTAGGTAATGGTTGAACATGTTTCGCAACACCATTGCTAATGGGTCTTTGTTGATTCCCAGTTTCTGGTCTGGTAGGCATTGTACCATTATTCACCGGATCTTTCTGATTTCCCAATTCAGTTCTGGCAAACGATGAACACTTCGTTTCTGCAAGAGTTTGAAAGGAACCATCACTTCCACAAAATTGTGACCTTACAAAGTATGATTTCACAGTACTAAAATATTTGTGTGATCTTTTCCCCCAAAAAAAAACCCCCAATGAACTCTGGTGCTTGAAACGGGAACTCCGATTGATTACAGCAGACATTCATAAAGTCCAGCAGTTGCACAAATAGTGGTGCACAAGTAAAATGCAGCTGGATTTTATATTAAGGAAAACATGATAACAGAGAGGATCGATCACAAAAAAAAGGTGAAAAGAACACTTGGATTGTCCGAAATCTTTGAAGGAAATGTATGTTTGAATCTCCACTGAACCAAAGAAACCAAATTTTAGACCTAAATTTTTTCCATTTTTTTATTTGTGAAAAGGCAGCCAACAAACCATTTTTTTTAGGACAGCAATAAAGACAGAAAGATTTTAAAAAGTTGACAATTGGAAGATCTTTAATCAGTCAGCAAGTTTCAATTGTAGAATGGTTCCAAGTTGAGTTTGTTGCCTTAACAAACTGGCCAGGATTTTTTGTTTCTAAAACTTTTTGATAAGAGGAAATATTGAAACTTGCCTTTGATTTCACCTAATGTGATGAGCCTATTGAGACAATCTCTAAACTTCATTGAAACAATCCTCTCTTGCTCTGCATAAATTTCTGTCATGCCTTGTCCACAGGGCAACTGTGAAGTTGTGCCACAGCTATGGCCCATTAAGCCATTGGGAGAAGCAGCTCCCATGAACATAGTATCTTGCTCGTCACACATCAATTCCAAAGTTCCTGGAGACATTGGCCTTCCTTTTGGCACATCAGCGCCATTCGAGCTGGAATCATAAGTGCCAGTTTTATCAGCCTGATTTGCACGGGAACAATCATCAGCAACAACGTTCTTGGCATCAAACTCCTTCTGAGGCTGCGATCTTTCTAGAGTTCATGAAGCAAGGGAAGTTTCATTCTGCTCTTCAAGCCGCTTATCTATTGTATTTTTTTTTGTCTGGGTATATAAAAAATTTGGAATGAGAACACAAGGTCAGATGCAGGTGGAAGATTTTCATTTCAAGTTTTTCCATAACTTTTCAAAGACAATAAAATGCAATTAGATAAAAGCACTATTCAGAATTCAGAAGCCTATCTACATCCCATTATGTTGTAGGAGAACTCTTTCTTTTTTCAAACAAAAAAAAAGAAGATATGTCAAAACAAGCAACACTACCACTCCACATTTTCTATTGATTGAGAGAATTGGTCTATTTAGTACTTGGAGAATTTGTTACAAGAAGAAAATGACTGGCTCATGTCAAAATTGATGTATCCTTTTTCTTGGGGTTTTAGATGTCACACATAGCCTAAGTAAAACACAATTTGTTAATTTCTCCACTTTCATGAATGGATTGAAATTGTTGTTATTAATTAGAGTTAAGCAAACAGGTATGGGGCAAACTTTTTGGTAATACAGGAAGTGTGATTTTAAATCATGAATCATGATCACCCTTGTGGTAGTGACCTGTTATGAACAGGAAATTACAGTCTCACCTGTCTCAACCATGATCCTTTTTTAAAAGTTATTGAAATTAACTCTATTTATTCGAGGCATTTAAATTAGTTTTGATATACTTGATTCTACTGATAAAAATATTTTTTTTTTGCGGATAGCAATTTTACAGTAACAATGAACTACTCAAATTCTAATAAACATGCACAAAGCTAAAAATTTCTCAAATTGAAATTCCTACAAGCAGCTGTCCTGCTAATAATCTAACCTGCCAGCTGCACAATCTGTTATCCCAATACTTCACAAAGGCTTTGTAACCAGTCATTCCATCATCTGTGAAACAGCAACTCCTATCTGAAATGGCGCTCTTTGTGATGGTTGGCCTAAATCTATTGCACACTAATCAGTTCCACGACTGGAGGCCAAACAGAATGATTGAGTTGCTTGATTTGACCAAAATTCATTTGTCCAATCATTTAATTTTGTATTATATGTATTTTAGCCCAGTTTGCTCTAAACTGTCAAGGTAAAATGTTTTTGGTTAACCAACAGTCTAGTTCAGGTCGATTATACTGATTCGGTGCTCACGTGGTTTTCTGGAGTATAAAGTTTTCTGAGCTGACATTTCCAGGATTTTGACACAAGAAAAGATTAAGTTCACCCAAATAAAGTCCAATATAATTTTTGAACTGATCAATTCTAAGGAATTTTATGATGAAAGAGGGTGAGGATCTTCGTGTGATTTGAAGAAAGGCGCAAGAATGCTTTGATAAGGCCAACTATTAGAGATGTATAATATTGACCTATTAGTATTATTTATTAGTAATAGTATTACTTAAAGAGCATCCTAGATAGGGTTATGTGGCATGTTAGTTTCTATATTTTCTACCTATATATATAGTTAGGGAGTGAGAGGCATGATAATTGACAGTGATTTTTAAAGGAATTCTCCATTGAGAATTTGGGAGAGAAGATAGCCTTCGAGAGGCTATCAAGGGTCCTGTATTTTTGTTATCAGATATCAATACACAACCACCTTTTCCACCTCTAGTCCACTCTCTTTTTTCTATTATTTCTCACCATTTACACTTCCTGTTCTTCTCCTATAGCTGTATTTGCTCTAGGGTTCTATCATATCTATGAGTCAGTTATAGGCTTATAACCTTACAGCCTTTGTGCTTCCCAAAGATTTTTCATTAGGTAACTTTCAGTAGGACATGAAGTTCAATTGTTTTAGTTTTGTTTCATTTTTCTTATTTTCTGGGAGAACTACAAATCCTTTTCTTCATCCTTGGATACTATATTCTCCTCTCATACTTAAGTATTAAGAGTCTGTCAGTGGCTAAAACAAAAGGAAAAGGTCCAGTATAGTCTAACCTTGTAAGTTGTAACATAAAGCTTTTATGAATACATATCAAAAATATACCTGCAAGTGTCTTGGCGGCTTTTCCTGACATTACAACCAAAACTGAACAAAGCTCTTTAAGGTCTTGCGGTTTAATATCCGCCAAAAGTGATCTTCAAAAATAACATAAAGGTTAGCTTTGAATCATAGCAGTGGTAAATTCAACAAAGACAGCCAATTTACCTATATGTGAATTTTGACGGTCCCATTGCTGTAGTAGAACTAACACGGACACCAGGATTGGTACACAAGGAAGAGGAGGATGCAGAAGGCCTGACGTGGGCTGCCTGCCAACAACAGGATCAGGCAATAAATTAAGATATCATATGTTTACAAAAGAAGTAGAGGAAGTTGATAATTTAGTTGCTAATCACAGAACTATATCAAGCAGCAATATTGCCTATTTCAATTTCCAGCCAAAGAAATCACATAAGAATGCAAGGCCAAACATTCTAGAAGACTTTTTTCCTGACTGGCCAAATTGTTTGCACTGCAAAAATAGGTAAATATTTAATAATTTTTAAATAGGAAATGTGTTCAGAAATCACAAGTTATATTATTTATTAAAGCAAATCCTCAGATGGGGAGAATATAAAATGTTCCAAGAGGGCATTTACCTGTTGATAATGTCCAAGCCTATGAAAAGATTGTTCTTTAGATGTCGACCCAAAGAAAAGATCCTGACCTTTTCTCTTCTTTGACACTGGAGGGGATGCATACCCAGATGATCCAACAGCTCCAGTTATTGCAGCATTGGCAGCCTGTTGAATGTATGCCATGTTATTGGCATGATCACCGTGAGAGAGAGCCTGTCTCTCTTCATTTCCTTCAAAGTTTTTGCAATCCATGCATTTACAATTTTCAGAACAGAGGATGTTAGCCTGGAAACACTCACAGTACATTTTGAGGCAACCAGACTTCTTGCAGTGGCATCCCTTGTTGTGCTTCGCAACACTAATCCTTCTCCAGTCTCCTCATGCAATAATTTCAAACAAACTGATTTTTATCAACACGATTGAATACTACATCATAACAATCAGGAAGTTACTTACAAGAAGAAGAAAAAATATCAGCTAATTTTAGGAACTTGATTATAACATCAGCTACTTGATTATAATATTTTTTACGAGAAGAAAAAACATCACAACAATCGGGAAGTTACTTACGAGAAGAAAAAAATATCAGCTAGTTTTTAGGAACTTGATTATCTCAGTGCATCCTAAAACTCTATCTAATATCAAAGGGAAAAAAATGGAAGAAAAGAAATACAAAAACACAATCTTGACTCCCATTATAGAGTAATTAAAATGTGATTCATATAGGTCTCCTTTTTAATCACTTTACAGAATTAAATGGGTAATCTCATTTTCTAATTAGATAGGAATAATAATGAGTTCATAATGAAGCATACGCAACTAATGGGAATCATATTGATTCCCATTATGAGGCAATCAAACTTTGATTCTCATTCTCAACCCTCATCCTTGTCCTCCAAAAACAATTTGGAACCAAACAACCTCTAAATGCTTATTCAATTCAAATGATTGATTTCGAAGGAAGTATGCTTCAAGGAAGTTACTTTATTGCTACCAGCAATCATTAAGATTATTTTACCAACAAAATATTAACAATCAGATATTATAGTTCCTATATTGTCTCAATAGATTAAAGAAAACTAAGGCCATATCTAGCTGAGTTAAAAGAATGTTAACAGAAACTTTCTTTCATTTGGGCAAGAGGAAGATGAAGCATGTATTTTTAGGATATCCAAAATTGGATTCTTTAATATGAACAAATCATATTTGTCAACATGTAAACCAGGTTTTGGAAAAAGTGAAGCTTTCTTGAACATATCTGATCGTGCCTATGTATTCAAGAAGCTTTCTTCAAGTTTTTGGAACCTGTAAGCATCTGCGGGATTTGAAACTATTAACCCAATTAAAAATTGTCAACCAAATCTTCAGAAGCATTTCCCAAGCTCAACAAAACCATATTAGATTCGATTCATTTCCATTATGCCTAGAAAAAAAATGGTTGTTCAAAAGAGCAGGCTGAAAAGAATCCAAAGGAAGAAGAAAAGCACCGGCAACTTATGTGTTGCAATTTGCACATCACAATCAAAACCAAATTAATATGCATGAATTCCTAGTTGAACATTAGTTGTGAGAATTCTAACATGACAATCAATGCTCATACTAAAATACGGACCTCTCAGTAGAGTCCTCTTCGGCTTCAACATGATCCTGCAAAATTGCAAAAAACCAATAGCTTCTTTCACTTCGATCAACAGATTAAGGACGTTCAAACCCCCATTACTACAACTTTTTAAACCAAAATGGAAAACCCTTCAACCTGTTTGAAATTTCAAGGTTACCGACACATGCTGAAAGGAATAAACACAACACTGACTCAAGTCTTGAGCTATGCCATAAGATCCTTTGCAACATTACAGAGAATACAAACCTATTATACTAAGTCCAAGAATAAGTCCCAGCCTCGTTCATTATATTAATACACATCGCCCATGCTGTCTCTACCAACAGCTCGTCTATCATCTCGCTCGCGTTCCATGTACAGGTCTCTTCGATAGTCCTTTTGTGGAGGGCCACCTTGGGATCTGCTTCTCTCTCTGATATCAGGTAACCATCGACCGAGTGGCAGTGGCAGTGGAACTGCTGGTGGTGGTAGAAGAGGGGAGTGTTGTCGCCTATCAAACCCTTTTCTTTCATTGAAAATATTGTCCCTTCCACGTTCTCGATGACCCCAATCCACTAGCATTGGCCTGTCAAACTTACTCCTTCCCCTATATTCTTCATCAGGGTAATCCGGCCTGTCTCTAAATGCATGGTTATCAGAAAACTTGCCACCATATCGAGGAGCCACCAAACTGCCAGGCCCAAAGTCCCTAGGGCCATCTCTGGCCCAACCACAAGGTGGTGACCTGTAGCCATTCATTGTCCTGTCTGGTGAAAGATCAAGCGAAGGACCACTAAAGCGTCTTGGGGGAGCATGTAGAGGTGGAGGGCCTGAGTAGCCTCATCGGGGACTACCTCCAGGGCCATATCGAGGCTTCTTACAGTTGTTACAGAACTCTCTCCTAGCAAAATTCAGGTTTGCACATCTGCAATATTTCATACAAGATTTGGATTAAGAAAAAAAGATGTCTTTGCATACAATAAAAATTTATAAAAGAACTGTAATCCGCTAGATTGTGCACACAGACATGATAATAAGAGCACATAGTTAATACGACACTAAAAGCGCAAAAGACATGGTAAAGTTGACCATCAGAAAACATAATCAACAGTTATTGTATTGCTTAGTATAGCTTGACACGTACGCTTCAATCATTTCAAGCCATAAATCAGCTCCAATAAGTCATATAATAATCCAAAAGTGAGCTTTTTCTAACAATAATTTTAACTTTTTAAACAAAGATCAAAGACCAAAATTGCTCATGTACTCAAATTTCAAACTTTCAAAACAAGTTTGTAAAACAATGGTTTCTGCAAAATAAGTGTGGCAAAAACAACATTCAGATGTTACAAGACAAAAGAAAACCATAAAATATTGACAACACAAGAACTCACCTGGGATTGGAGCAGATCCAGTCTCCTTCTCTAGGGCGCACATTTGGGTTATTCCGACTTGCGCCTTCCCCTCCCCTAAAAGGCCTTGGACCAAAACCAGGGCCATCAAAACCTCTACTAAGTGGTCTGCCCCCGTCTCTTCCTTGAGCATATGAGGGTGATGAGTCTCGAAATCTACTTGGACCCCGCCAAATATTAAATTCATGGCTTCGAGATGCACCCCCTGAATGATCAAAATCCAAGTTGTAACAATGATCCTTACCCCTACGGCGCACTGGAGAACCAGAACCTGCGTGAACTCTATACCCTGGAAAAATAGCCAACGAAGTCTAAAGATGAGCATTCGAACCCGACCCCGGGAGAAATTTGTTAGTTTGTGAATCCAAACACTGCAAAATAACTCGGCCAATTAAATTCACGGATATCAGCACTCAACACATCTCCTTGAAGAAGGATGTATTGAAAGGAATATTAACACTGAAACGATTGAGGCGCAGCTTGACAACTGCCCTTCTTTATTATCTCCCAGAGCAAAAGCCTGGGCTTCCAGCAACTGTAGGTCAAGCAGTATAAGACTGGAACCCATTCAAACCAAAATTCACCATATTTCAATACAAAAAGAATTGGCATTTCCTACATTATTTTCTGACAAATCCAGCTTTATTGTCAACCATTACATTTTTAAGTTATACTCCTAACCTTTTTACTGATTACCAACAACTGAACTAGATGTGGATCCAGAGTAGCTGTAACATCATAAGAGGAAAAAACATAGAAATTGCAATGAATTTGTTGAAATGTCCGAATCTTCAATCAGAAAAAGAATGAAATATGCCTAATATGTAAACATCTGACAGAGAAGACCATAATCCAATCAGATGTTAGGTACAAATACTTTAACCAAAAGAAACTTCCATAGAAATCAGTCAAACCCAAAATGGAAGGCAAACAGAAAAGGCAGCCAACAAAATAACCCACTGAAGTTCTCCATAGCCAAAAACTGTGATACCAAAATCAAATACCATCCACGCCAAATCAAGAAGGCAATGCCCCAATCCCAACCTGATCCCAAAGAGCACAACTTCTTCTTGCAATTGACTCTGATTGTTATTGACCATGGGTTAAAATCATATGGAAGAGGAATCAGCACCAAAAGAATACCACCCAAAAGTTTGAGACAGACTGACAACACTCAATAAATCTACTGAGCCATCCATTGTACAAAAAGTTAATCAAAACCAAAACATTACAATCCTAGGAAAATACCATGTTCTGAAAAATCCAAATTTCTATATTCCACATCCAAGAAAATGACAAATCAGTATATCACACTGCAATTAGTTTTCAAGCATCTATCACATGTAAGGAAAAAAAAAAATTGACCCATCTTTTTCCTTTCCTCCAAGTAAAACATGATAATAATGTCACAAACCAATTCCTGTTCACAACATGTAAGGGGCTATGTTCTCCATATCCAACCAGAATCTAGCACAAGGTCACATAAAAATGGCACCATATTTTTTTTGTTGTAGTAACCATACCAATCTGAGCAACAAGCCAGTAGGTAAGGCAAACAAAAGATCGGGTTTGACATGTTGAGATCATATGAGCAAAAGCTTAAAACATTAGATTTAGAAAGCCAAGAGATTGCTAAATTATAGATAAGATCATACTCCTCCAAGCCATTCATCTCGAATCCAATGGTTAAAAAGTTAAAATCACATTAGCTTGAGTTTCATTATCAGAAGCCTAAACTATCATCACAGCGACAACCAAAGATGTATTTTGAATCATTCCAATCAGTAAGCACAAGGTACCGAAAACACATTCAAATCAGTTAAGCTTTCGCACAATGTAGATTCAAAAGCCACAAATCAATAGCTTAAACTCCACGAAATGATAATAATATAGTCAGGACTAATTTTTCTAACTAGGGTTTCGAATCATCATCTAAATAATGAGATCCAAACGAGAGAGAGAGAGAGAGAGAGAGAGAGAGAGAGAGAGAGAGAAACCAGGATCATCGGCATAGCGATCTTAACGAGAATAAGAGGGAGGATCACGGCGAACCTCTCCAGGCTCATAGTCGCTGACGCCAGCGCGTCCTCCTCCCCCTCCACCACCGTCTCCGCCTTCGCTAACCGATGGCCGTACAACGAGGCTGCTGAGAAGAGGCTGTTGATGCGACGCCGACTGATCCTTGTTCTGGACCCCATCGGTTTTCTCGTTTTTAATTTCTGATTGTTCTATGAATTACAGTTCGTTCGGACGAAATGATAATCAGCTATGAACGGTGGTGTCTAACTGGCGAATTCTTGGGTTGCGCGAACGCAAGAATAAAACTGATGACGTGGACAATCTTTTTCTTTCCTAATTAATGACGTGACATTAACAAGAACATGATGTTACTGTCAATTTTTAAATAATAATTATTACATTATTAATATTATGCCCTTAATTATCGTTTTGTTTAAATAAAAATATTAACTCATATCATAAATGTAAAAATTCATAAAATTTATATAATATTAGATATTATTTTTAATAAATTAAATAATAAATAAAAATTATATTATTTAATATTATTAAATCTTTAAATTTTGTGTCAGCATTCAATTGGTATCCACTTTCATCAATGAATTTTTGTTAGTATTTAAATAATATTCAAGTGGTATTCAATCAAATTTTAATTTTCTTTAATTTGATAGCCAATTAGATTTATGAATGTCTTTCTGACATACAACTAATATTCAAATAATATTCAATTGATATTTAATCTTTATTATTTTAGTATTCAATCAAATTCATGAAATATTATTATATTGTTTTTAATTAGAAATTTTGGTTGTTAGTTTGGTATACAAATAATATTTGAACAATATTCATCAGCTTTCAATCATATCCATGTAATTTTACTTTAGTATTCAAGTTATATTCAATTGGTATTTAACTGAAATTTATTTTTTGGATGATGTTCATACAAACTATTTATGGTATGCAAGTAGTATTCAAATAGTATTCACTTGGTTTTCATTCATCTCAATATAATTTCGCTTTAGTATTCAAGTTGTATTCAATTGATATTTAGCTAATATTTATTTTTTTGGATGATGTTGACACAAATTATTTATGATATACAAACAGTATCTAAATGGTATTCACTTAGTTTTCATCCATCTCAATGGAATTTCACTTTAGTATTCAAGTTGTATTCAACTGGTATTTAACTGGAATTTATTTTTTAGATAATGTTGACACAAACTATTTCTAGTATGCAAACATTATTCGAATGGTATTCACTTGGTTTCCATCCATCTTAATAGAATTTCGCTTTCGTGTTCAAGTGGCGTTTAAGTAGTATTTAATTGGTATCTGATACTTGTGAATTTTTTCAGTGTTAGGGCATCAAAAGCATACGCATGGGCACTATAGGGTGCGCGGATGCCACACTCGCAGGCAGTAAACATAGATTTTTCGTTCATATGCTTGTAAGTTATGAAACTTGAACTATTAATAGTTTTTTAGTGATATATTTGTAACATTTGAAATTTAAAATAGTAAATATGTTGTTGCCCCATAAATTTATTGATTAATTGAATTTTATTTTTTAGTAACTCATGCCATTTTAATTTTTTCATAAACTATTTATTTTATTAATTAATCAAACTGAAATTTTATTATTGTTGTCACAACCTAAAAATGGATCATGATCGGAGTACGAGACGAACAGAACCAAAGACCCGGTTCATCCTGCACAAGTCTCAGAGAACATAACCTATACCCAGATTATTATTATTATTAGCCCGCTTATTAGTCAAATTAAAACAGTTTAACAGATAATAAATTTTCAAAATAATATTCTTCAATACTAATAAAATAAAATATTATCATAATATCAAAATACATAATAAATAATTGTAATTAAAATCAATTTAATCAACATATTATCATATACAGATCCACAACTCACTACTTGGTGTGGAGCATTTAACATAACAGAAACTCGGGCTTAAACAATAGAGCACTCACTGCTGATAAGGACGTCTCACTGATCGCGGAAGGGGTGGAAAAACTCAGTGAGAAAACGACACTCCAGATCGTCTCTAGGACATCATAAAAACCGTTTTAAAAATATTTTTGGAAAATATCACTTGCATGCATATATTGTATACCATTAGCATACAATCGTATATATACAGATAGTAGTTCAAAAATTTATTTCAAAATCTTTCGCAAACAAGGTAAACAACATACAGTCACACAAATTAAATAAATAAGTCAAATAAAATATTTATTATTTTATTTTTAAAATAATTGGTGAGAATAAAATTAAAAACCTGACGGAACCAGAATCGTATAATAATTTTTTTAGAAAACTATTTCAAAATCGTTTGTAGACAAAACATGCATCATGCATTCAAACAAACTATTTTTTTTTCCAAAACTATTTACTAAAAATATTTATAATAATAATCCTGATGGAACTAGAATCAGACAAATGGAGTCATACGAACTCCGTAATATATAATGGCCACTGAGGCACATGTTATGTAGCCATATAGACATAGGATACCACCACTTAGGCATAGGGTATCACAACTTAGGCAAAGGTAACAGGGCATTGGTATACCAAAATCTACGCTACCTCGTATATATAACCAATCAAAACATGGTATGATATTATGGTCGAAGATGAAGCCACTAGTAGTAAACAAACTCCTATTCCAAAAGAATATCCATTCAACAAAGTTGAATATGAAGCAAAAGCTAAAATCCAAAAATGGGTGGAAACACTTTCACAATCACAAAAAATGTTGCACGCACTGCAAAGCATTTCTCAAGACCAACCGACCTCTGCAGGTAAAATCTCTCATCATTTTCAAAAACTGAGAAAGGTTCTTCATCACTGGCAAAAACCCTTTCTCAAGAAGATGTTTCCAAATCAACTTCAAGTTTCTCAAACACTTAGGTTGTATGCTCCCAATCCAAAACATATACTGAATATCTTCTCAAGAAATATTATCAAACCATCGCCATCATAGAAGATGGATTTCTTTATCCAAACCCTATGACATCCCTTCGCAAAATATTCTCAGGATGGACATTCAAACCTTGGAATGTATCAAAACCCCAATTGTACTTATGTCCATTTTAGAAGCTACTGATTTTGTAACCCTCAAGCACCATTACCTCCAAGATACCCATATAAAGCCAACATTCTCAACCTTCCAAATACGTAACGTTTTAACCCATTCAGAATGGGGACAATAACTACAAAACCCGCATAAATTGCCAATTTCCTTCCAAAACAGGGTAACCCAATGTTTGACTTTCAGTTACTGGGATTACCAACAAGCTTAGTTCAATACCCTCTACCTTCAAAATCAAAAAACTATCATTCATGGTTATTGTACTTCAAAAATTTTGACTCAACCAATTTTTCACATTGGTTCATCCTATGGTGGAAAAACTTTGGCATTATCCATGAAATTATCCCAGCACAAGTCAAAGAATCACTACAACTTTTCAAAAGAATTATCAACCCTCCAGTAGAGAAAGAGGCTTACCACCACTATTTTCATTCACTACAAAATTATTTGTTTCCTAGGTATTCAGTTGGGATGTTGATATCACCACACATGACGGACTCCCCACGTTAATTAGACAATTCAAAGTCAAATGGTGGAACAAATTTCAAGCAACAAACATGATTTCCAAACAAGCAGTCCAGGAATGGATCCAAAAGTAAAAGGTTGAGCAACCACAACCATTCCAAGCAATTCCTAAAGCCATCACGGGACCTTCAAATCCAATCTTTTTTGCCCAGAAATCCCATGTCAAAGCTCTTTTGGCCGCATCCAAAAATGAAGAAGAATATTGGGCTACTGTGGAGCAGCTCTTACAAACCAGGTCCAAAGCCATTGAGTCAGCCTCTAGCATTGAAAGCGATGTTGTTTACTTAGACAATGACAACGAGGATGATTGTTATGGCATCCTCCCTTCTCCATAATATCTTTTTGTACAAATAAAAATAAACAAACCCGCTAAGTAGAATTTCTACTTTGACAAAAATTAGGGAACAAATATCACTTCCAAACTAACCATTTTCTTGAAGAAATGTAGATACAAATGTGTTCAAGGGGTTGTTCAGTGCCTAAATCTGAACCTACTCCATCTCAAACGATAGATGATAAAGAGAAATCAAATCCGTTGATGGTTGATGCTTTGCCAAAAAGTATATTATGGAAGTCCAAGGCCTGAATCTGGACCTACTCCATCTCAAATGGTATATAATAAATAGAAATCAAATCCGTTGATTGTTGGCCTGAAATGACAATCTAAGAGGGGGGTGAATTGGATTTTTGACTTTTAAAACTTGTTTGAAAATGTTTTTGCAATTATTAAAATATTCAAGATAAGCAAAAGTAAATTAAGAACAATTTATCCAATACACACAATTTGACTCTTGCGTACATGAACGATCAATACTTGACCGTTGCTTCTACTGTTTGTCTCGATCCGCACGTAGGCTTCATGCCTTCAAGTGATTTAAGACTTCAATTTTTCCGCTTAAATTTTGATCATTTTTTACGTACTTTTGATATCTCTCACGTACATGACTTTATATGACGTATGTGAATTGTGTCTCACGTACGTTAGGATCACTTCTTCTATCAACCCCGTTGCTTCTGTTTCAGGTCACAGTCTTTACTTTTGGTCACGGTCGAACTCACGTAATTGAGATTAATCTACCGTACGTGACTTTTGACATACGTACATTGATCATCCTCATGTCAAATTCTGCATTTTGTTCATCATCAAAACTTAGAGAAATCTCAATATTGACCACCATTGGTCCAACAATCTCCCCCTTTTTGATGATGACAAAACACTTAACTCCCCCTAAATAAATGCATAAGAATTTGAAGATCGAATCAAGGTTTTCAGCCTTGTTCATTTGGTTAGCTCATCACATCAATAACCAAGATGTTCAAATCAACATTGATACCAATTATAAGAATTTATGCAACATTCTCCCCCTTTTTG
>CAODLS010304943.1:0-22127 GCA_948243855.1 Flueggea neowawraea
TGTTTCTCAAATTTTCTAGATCAAGCAACAACTTTTGGATTTTGAAATTATGTTTTCAAAAGTTCCAATTAAGTGTGACAACATTAGTACTATCAATATTTCTAAAAACCCAATTCAGCATTCAAGGACAAAGCATGTAGATATAAAACATCATTTTATTCATGATAATGTTCTCAAGGGTGACATTGAACTTGAATTTGTTTCCACAACTGATCATCTTGCTAATATTTTAATAAAACCCCTTGATGAAAAGAATTTTATGTCTATCCGTAGGAGAATTTCTATGTGTGATTTGAATGAGTTTTGATAATTTGTGCATAATCTATGTTCATTTGCATTCACGCATGCATATATATTAAAATGATCCTTGTGCAAAATGAGATCAATGAAGTTGGAAGGAATTAGGCTCTAAATGTTGATTTCTGCAAGTACTCTATGCATATTGAAGGTGGTCTAACACACATAGTTGGTAGTCTAATGTACCTGAGTTTATCAGTTTTTCTACTAAGTGCATTGAAGTTGTGCAATGTACGCAGACCATTATGATTCTCTGCAGAAAATTTTCTAGATTCATACTACGCATATTGAAAAATGTGGTAAGCATGTTGATGATTATGGCTAACTACCGGAAGTTGTATGGGGTTGTACTGTGCTCATTATATGTCATACTGTGTGCATTGTTGAGAATGGAATCAGTTCTGAAACTTCAAGGGTGATAACTTCAAGTGTGTTGTACTGAGTACAAAGCATGTAGGGTATGAGGCAGTGACACTGGGTTTATAGGGTGCAAATCTACGGACGTAGAAGGACTCATGTAGTATCCTTCTATGCACATTATGTCCAAACTGGATGATGGCTCTAAGTACGTAGAATGGAACAAGGTATATAGATGCCAATTTGTCTATTTTGTTTGCATAGAACATGTTGCTGCATACGTTGAACTTAACTCTTCATGTCTGAATAGTTCTACCAAAATCCACGTCTAAGTGCGTTTATGAACATGCTATGTACGTATGTCTTCACAGACATATAAAAAACGTATGCAGTATGCCCGTCTGTTTGCGTAGATGTTTTACCTTTATAAAAACAGAAATCACAGCTTCTTAATTCACTCAAAATTCAAAACCCTAAGTTTGTTTCCGATAATTTGTTCTCTCAACTCAAACGTCAACTTCCACAAAATAAATCTTAGACATTTCCAAACTCTCAAACCCACTCACAAATTTCCATATTCCCTTATAATAAAAAACCCTAATACACCGTATGTTCTCTATTTCTCACAACTTGCGTAGCAGCAATTGTTCAAATGGCACTAAAGAGAAACCTGAGGTCCAAACGAAAATGGTTCAAAACACACAAAACAAATCTGACAAAGAAGAATCTTCTAAAGGAGTAAAAAGACCCAGAAGCTCAAGCGACCAACTGGTTTTCACAAAATCAGGTATTCCAATCTCCTCTCCCTCTAAGAAATTGAAAAGGCAAAAAAGGGAGTAATGATGGAGGAGGAATTTGATTCAATGAGATTTGTAGATAATAAAGCTGTTAAGATATTCACACACTTGCAACATATTAAGTTCTCAGATTCTAAAGTTTTTGATTTTCGGTCACTCAAAGAATGAGGTTTGGATATTGAGGATGACTTCCATAGGTTTGGGCTAAGGGACTTCTGTGTTGAGGCATCCAACTATTATCCTGAGTTAAATAGAGAATTATGTGCCAACGCTCGACAATGGGTTAATGAGGATGTTGAAGACATCTTGTATTATCAAATGACTGGAGTGCAAAGCAGAGTGAATGGCATTGAGTTTGTCATTGATGAAATGCTACTCAACAAGTTGTTTAGATTTCCTCCGATTGGAATCAGAATGAAACATGAGAAGGGTGTCAAAGAATAGGTTGATATTGAAGGGAATAGTATTGTGGTTGACACCACAAAAAGTAGAGAATACATGTTTGATCAGTTTGGACTCGTGACGCTGGATAAGAAAGTCAGGTTGCTAAATCAGAATGATTTGGGAATGAAGTGGAAGATTGTCTAGACATCATTTACCAAGATTATTCAACTAAAATCACACACCCAATCTCCTCTTACAAACCAAGATGAAATCACCATGGTTATGCTAATGAAAGGAGAACAAGTTAATTTTTCTTAGGTGGTTGTTGACTGAATTTTGGATAAGGTCAAGAACTTCAATCTTCCTACCTTTGTGGCTCCAAATAGGCAGCAGAAAGAGAGCATGCCATTTGGGAGTCATCCTACTCGCATCTTTCAGTTCTTCAAAGTAAATTTAGTTGGCTTTTACCCATGGCAAGTGATTGAATCAAGAAAAATTCAGACCGAATCTCTAAGGAACATGAAATTATATAGAACGATTGAAAGAGGATATGTTTTACAGCTTTATATCAGAAAAGAGGATGAAATGTTCCATAAAAGAGATGAATCCAAAAAGCCAAAGCCAGAGGAGATGATCTCTGTAAGAAAAAGTCTCTGAAGAGAAAAGGAAATTACAAAGGAAGGCTGAAAAATAACCTGAGGCTGAGGTACAACTTGAACCAGAAATAGGCGAAGGATCACAAAGGGATGAGGAGCCGTTTGCCAGAACTAGTCAGATTGATGCATTGAGACATGACTTTTTGGAATTTAAAAAAACATCAGAGGTATTTCAGGCTGAGACTGGGGCAAACTTTGAAACGGTGATTAATTTGCTTCAAACAAATTTCACTACCTTGAAAAATCTCAAAGCTGAAACGACGGTTGCTCCCTAACCGAGAATGCCATCTCCAGTTCCTCAAGAGCCTCCAACAGAGAAAACAATCGAGGAAAGAGAAAATGAGATGACACTTGAGCAAGCACAGGAAATCATATGTCTATACAAAGAACTTGTTGGAGACCTTGATGAGGACTCAACCGATTCTGACCAGAGTAATAATCCTTCACCTCCTACAGTTGTTGAGCTCGAAACTAAAGTACCTGAAGTCCAGGAGGCTCAATCCTATACGGTTGAAGAACCAAAAGAAGAATCAACTGGAAACAACCATGAACCAACTAATCTAAATAAGTCAAACATTGTTGAGAAACCACTCACTGAGGAAGGAGTTGATGATGAAGAAATGGTTGTCGCTCCGGTGATGGAACCTGAGGTACCTCCAGCAAAAAGGGAGAAAACACCGACTGAGATGCCAATTGGGGATTAAAGACCTAAAACTTAAATGCCAATTGAAGCATCCAAACCTGAAACTAAGATGCCAAGGGCAGAGGAGAGACCTGAGACTAGGTTACCAATGGCAGAAGCCATATCTGACTATGAGACTCCTATTGTTGTGCCTTCGAAGCAACCATCAACAAAAAAAAATCACAACCCTTTTCATCTTCTCAAAAACACTCAAGCATTTACAAATATTTGAACCAGTTGAAGAAAATGATGGAAGAATTCATGCAAAATTTTTCAAATAAGGATTTTAAGGCATCATCCTCATCCTCTGACTTTGATTTCACTGATTCCAGCTACTCTTTAGACTCGGGGTTTAATTTTCCTCAACTAGGACCTCCACCTCAGTCCATGCCAAAACCTGATATTGCCATCAATCCAGCTGCAATCGCACATAAAAGAGCTCATCAGAAAATGATCAAGGCACTGGAAAAAATGTTAGAACAAGAGAGAGCGAATTAGCCAGCATCCATCCGATTCCAGATGTAATTGAATTATCCAATGATGATGATGATGAGGAATCAATTTTTGAACTATTGTTTTGCATCCTTTTGGTCAAAAAAACCATTCGAGAGGCTGCACCTAATTTGAGCGAAAAGGACATGGAAAACGTTCTTTCCCTAGTGGTGAAAGAACTGCAGGATCAAGATTCCCAGCTTTCCACTCGGATAAGGCTTAACAACCTTGATAAATTTTTTGTTCAAATTGTCTTTAAGTAATTTAAAAACAGGTGCATTAATTGAGAGGGAGTGCAAACTCTTTCAGTGTTTTGTCATCATAAAAAATGAGGAGAATGTTGAACCAGTTTTGGTTAACATGTAAACTCCTGAATTTTGATGATTTAACAAAACAGTTGAAATAGCTAAGCTATGCACGTTTTACATCCCTCTAAGCATGTTGAAGGTTGATCTAAGTGCTTTAAATCAAAATCTATGCACGTTGATCAAGTTAGAAGCATCCTGAGATTTTCAGAATTGATGCTATGTACGTAAAAGAAAACACAATGCACATGGAACAGGTGTTATATGTGTAGAAGACAGTAATATGCATATAGATGTGTAACATTAGTAGACAGAATGGTCCAAAACTTACGTTGTGTGATTTGTTTAAAGACAAATGCAAGTAGTAAAGAAGAGACA
This sequence comes from Flueggea neowawraea, assembly GCA_948243855.1. NCBI lineage: Eukaryota > Viridiplantae > Streptophyta > Magnoliopsida > Malpighiales > Phyllanthaceae > Flueggea > Flueggea neowawraea. The sequence continues at coordinate 4,349 of CAODLS010304943.1, forward strand.
ACTATTGTTTTGAAGGCCACTTGATACTACACAAACTGAACATTGGTCATGCACATAGACGGGATCAAAAGGCAAACTGAAGAAGAATAACGAGACAAGCCTAATCACATTCTACATCAGTGGTGTGCGCATAGAAGAGCAAAAGAAAAATTTCTGAGGAGATTATACTACACATGTAGAACTAGTCTCAATGCACATAGATGAAGATGAAAAATGTCTGAGATAAAACCAAATTATGTTGCAGTTTGTCAGACTTTAAAATGGGAATATTCTTTGACAATGATTCAGATGATGTCAAGAGAGCACAAAGATCCATGCACATAACAAGGCATGCTAAACATGTAGGCGAGGATGAGTTGTACTACCTGACAAAATCAAGATGCTTCTTGAAATTTAAAATTTGAATATTCTATGACACTGTCACGTGAAAGATCATAGGTTTGATCTTTGGAGACACGACACAGAACTAAAGATCTGCGTGCATAAAAGAATGGTCTATGCACTTAGCTGCTACCTGATATCAAGCAGTGGCTACTGGAATATATCCAATGCACACAAAATGAAGAATCATACACTTATAACTCTGATGAACTCATGAACTACGCATGCAGTAAAGGTAGTATGCACATAGTACGGGCTGACGTCAGTAATTTCAGCATTTTACAACTCTCTCACAAGAGCTACTTTGTGATTTACAACAGTTAGTTTTGAGATAGCACCTATAAATATACGTCCCCAATCATGAGGTAACTTAACAACATTTTTTTAGAGTGCCCAAGCTTTGCCATTTTGATTATTGACTATCTCTCTCATTGCGTTCTTGAGTTCTTACTTACCAACTGAACTGTTGATTTGCTATTTGTTTACTAAGTTGGTGTAGAAATATTATTTTTCATCTGAGAATACTTTTTTAATAAAGATTTGGTTGTAAAGCTTGAAGATAGCATAGGTTTGCTTCATTTGGTTCCTTGAAAAACAAAAAGGTTTTGGTTTTCTTGTTTTGGCCAGTAAAAACAAGGTGCAAAAGATTTTCTTGTGAGCCTGAAAAATAAGAGATTGCAAACAGTTTGCCTCCACCCAGAAGTGAGGAATTTTTATGGATTCAAACTCTCTAGTGAGTTAGAGGAGTGGAAGTAGGTCAATGTGGATCAAACCACTATAAATATTTGGCTTTGATCTTCTATCTCTCACTCTCATTTTATTTCAGTTTTGTGTAGTTGTGTTTTGGATTTATATATTGTTTTGATTTACAAAACCTTCAAAAAGATTTCAAAAAGGTTTTAACTTTACCAAGAAATCCAATTCACCCTCCTCTTGGACTACCATATTGAGATTACAGTTATGATTATTGATAGCCACTTAAAAATAACCAATCTCTACTTATTTTGTCAATAATTATGTGACCCCTTAATTAACTTTTCCTTTACCAATAAATAACCTTCAAGATTTCTGACAGAATTTAAGCTACCGGTAGCAACAAATACTAAAGACTACCTAACTCAAGTCAACAAATTTAAAACCTCAATTTATTTAGACTCAACCATTTAATTCCATAACAATAGAAGATGTGCAACCTCACACAACTATGTTATTTCACTACTTCTGCTAAAAAATAATGATACCTTGCTTTCCTAACTAGAATTATCATGTTAATTAATTAACTGGCCATATTTGAAATAATCAACATAACAATAATAAGAAAAAAATAAGCACATGAATTAAACAACTATTCAAAATAGAAAAGATCAATTAAAAACAAAATGGATGTTGAGGTTGAAAAACTTATAAAACAAAGAACACAAAGTCTGCTATCAAGTCTAAGGAGAGTCAAATTCCTAATAGAGAAGTATTTATACTAAGCAACTAATAATAATAACGTTACTAACAATTCTAGAACAATCATAACATGTTCAAAACACTCTCCAAGGGTAAAATAGGAATAGAAGGTCTCTAATTTCGTTCAGAAGAAAGTAATCTCGCGTTGCCTCGCATTCCAAAAACTCAGCAATATCATCAATTGATTCATAAAATCTGCCCAATGGTTCGACCTTTTTGGGTATGGCTATATCCAGAGCAACTTCAGTTCCAAGTCCAGCTTGCTTCCATCCAAAGTCGACCAACTATGCTCCATTTCCATCTACTTATCACCTAGACAATGCAAGACACAAAATCACGTAAAAATACTGAAAATAAACAACATTGTATAATTACGTTGCCAGTACCTAAAATTTTTAAAATAACAAGTTAGTCCACAAAAATTTGCGAACAGTCCCTAAAACTAGTTTGATATTTCATCTGTACACAAATCATATGCCATATGTGCAATAGTTGTCCACATGTTTATGCCATTTATTCACTTTGACAACTTTTCGCATGAATAAACTAAATCAGTTTTAAAATTAAATTTGTAAATCAATTGTACACCATTTGTAAACTCTTTGTACACTGGTTTACACTCATTTTACATTAAAAATAACTCTAAGATAATTTGATTTGGAATAATATTAAATTTAAATGAAACCAACTCAAACGAACCAAATCAGTTTAAATTTAATGTGAAAACCATTTGTAGATTGTTTGTGTACTGGTTTTATACCAATTATACACCATTTGTACATTGGACAAAGGCTGTGATAAATATCATTTTTTCCCCGATTTTTCCTCAATGTTTTGCAAAAAGCTACCAATTTCTCACATGTGGGTTTAAATTCTTGTAGTTGTGCAAATAGATTAGTCCTTGATGGTATTTTTACAATTAGTTTAAGAAATGGTACTTTTAAAATGTTGCCTTTTTAAATTGTATTGATGTGCTCCCAAGAAGAATGATTTAATTTCTTAAGTTGAAAAAATTATCTCAATTTGGTCATCTTTTAGTGAAAAGAATTCAACAATATCTGAGTAGCTATAATAAGCTATATCACTCATTTTTTATATTTAAACGGACATCTAATTCTCAACTCAATTTATTGATGCATCCACAATTTACTGTTAGACATACGTTCTACTCACTCTAAAGGAATACGAAAACTCTTCCAATAATGATTTGGGCATCAGATCATTCAGACGGGCAAAAAAACCCTAACTTTCTTTTCTTTGTTGTTTCGTAGGATTGCACAGAGTTACAGAGTCAAGGTTGAAGATGTTTCCTTTTACCATCATAAATTCATTAATTGTTGAGCTACGAGGCAACAATAATAACATAATACATCAATCTTTTTCAATTTCTGAAATGTGCAATATAAGGGTGGATCATGAATGAAACAATTAGGGAAATTAACTATTTCATCCCTTGAGGAAAAGACATTTTTTTTCCTTTTATAATACTACCAGAACCTTAAACTTTTTTCTCCTCTTTGACTTCTCTCTTCCAGCTCCACTCAAATCCTTCATCTGCATGTCTATTTATTTTTACCAACTAATAATACCGCAATCTCCTTATCAAAAGATCAAGTCACCCTTCTTTCATCAATCCAACCCAACACCCCACAAACAAAAGAGACCCATTCCTCTTCATTTCCTCACAAACCCGTAACGTTTTCCAATCTTAAGCAAACCTGCCACCATCTAAACCTAAGAATCACTCTACTCATCTTTTCCAGTCATCACAAATGCCCCTTTCTCTTTAATTGTTAGTCGTGCATAAGACAAGCTGCCATCACCATTGAAGGAATATAAAGGGAACTTACCATTGTCATTTGGTGACTCTTTTCTCGCTATTATGTTGTTTATTTAAGACAATTATCACCGACTTAAGAGCGGTGCAATTCTGTATCTGGTGTTCTAGGGGAGTTGAGGGTGAGAAAAGTGGCAATTTTGGATCTCTTGTGTTTTAGAGGGTTGTCACTGGTTGAGAGTGGCGGCAGTTCTGGATTTGTTATTGGTCACTAAGAATTCTTAGTGATTATGCTAATTTTCCATGGTTAATCAAGCAAAATTCCTTGGATTCTTACTCTAATTGTGCCTAATTATATGTGATTTTTACACACTTTCAGTTGAATCTATAAAGTAAACAATAATTACATGGAAGAAGAGTTTAAATGAGAAAAAGGCATGAAAAAGGACAAGAGAAGAGAAGAAAGGAGGAGGAAAGAGTATGACCAAAGCTGACCATAGCCAGCACTGCATCTAGAGCCATGACCATGGCGCATAAAGCCTTTAGTTACTGCACCCTTCACAATTGTCTTTACCATGACAGTGGCTAGCTACTTTTTTGTTCCATGGTCATGGTAGAAAGCCACGGCCGTGGTGGTTGTAGAGGAAAGGGAGGCCACAGCCGTAGTGGTTGTAGAGGAAATGGAGGCCACAATTGTGACTACCAAGGCCAAGACCATGCCCAACCAAAACACACAGAAGAATGGGGTGTCATGGCTAGGATGCAGGCACATGGATTCAAATGGCAAAGGAGGGTGATTTTGGAAGAATGTACCTTGAGTTGTGATGCAATAGGAGGACTATAAATACTCTTTAAAATTGGTCTCATTTGGCATCTTTTGGCTCATCTTTCAAAGCCACCAAAGAACATTCAAGGTTTAGAGAGAGAAAGGGTGCTTCTAGAGTGAAAAATAAGTCTTTTTGAAGAATCATTAGAGCTTGGAGGGTTTTTTCTTGATCATTCCAACATTCATCCTCTACACTCTTTGTAGCTTAGTGACAATGTTTATTTATTATTTTGATTGTTTCTCTGTGTTTAATTTAATTATGGTAGCTTGAATATTTAGTTAAGGCTTAAAGATGTAATCCTTAGATGATTATTCATTATGCTATTGATTAATGTTATATATATTTTGTTCATTGTTCATTGTTGGGTTTCGATTTAATGACTTGTTTTGTGATTGAATACTATTATGATTGGGCCCCACAATAGTGTTAATTGATAAGCCTAAGTGATAGATAAAAAAAAGAAGCTTAGTTGAGGTCTAAAAGCAGTAAACTTATTGAATATAGGATAGATATATCCTAAGTAGGTAAAGTGTTCAACAAAATGCCCGGGAGAGCATAAAAGGTCTAATTTAGTTAGGTTCAATCGAAAGAATTATCCTAATGAATGTAGACATTAGCTAGATTGACTCGAAAGAGATTTTAGGAGAGCATAAGTGGCAATTACATTCAATCTCTTAGATCCCATTAATAATATAGTGAATAGGAGTCTTAAAGTCCTAACACTTTAATAATTGTTAGTTTACCTACAATTTGATTGCTTTGCTTGTTATTTGATTGTTTGCTTACTTTAGTTGTTTAATTCTAGCATTACATCAACTTTCATGAATTTTATTAATTTTGCTTTCAATTAGATCACACTTAGTACATCATATTTGTGGGACTTGATATCTTAGGAGTATTCTCGAGGTTAAAATTACATTGACGCCGCACTCTTGCGGTTAGTGGTGATCACTTAGATCAAGAGATTGGATTGTTGCTTTGTGTATCACTTCTTTTTGACACTGTAAATAAAAGATGCATTTGGTCTTCAAATTAGTGAATTAAGTTGCTACAAATTTGTGTACTTTATCTTGAATTCATTTGATTATTGGCATTTCTTGAGATAAACTGCCTTCTAGATTTGTCCTTTTGTTTTGATGGTAGGACTTGTCCTTTATTTGGTTATAGTTCAATGGTGTTTTGATTTGTTGGATGTGATGTTGAGACGGCTGGTTGTGTTAACGGATATATCGGTGTAAGAGGAAAAGAAAGGCGAGTGATAGAGTCAGTGGTGAAGGTGTTCATGATTTTGATTCAAATGCTACGGGTATTTTTAAAATGATGTTTTTATCTCATATCAATCTTTTAGACTCGTCAAAAATTTGTTGATGAATTGCTTACGACTAATTAATGGAGGGACTAAATCATTTGCATAAATAAAATATCAGGGACTAATTAATAGTTTTCTAAAATACAAGGATGTATTAATTAATTTGGCCTAACCTCAGGGATGAAATAATTAATTTTTCAAACAATTAATTAATGGCTTATTTAGTTTATTTGGTTACAAGAGTGCTCAAACCTTAGACCTCCAAATTGACCAATCATTTTGATCAAGTTTTAACAAGCGACATGGCTTATTTATTTGATATGCATAGCAGTTGTGTCATGGAGACTGCTATCGCTAACTTATCCATCTTTGTATTCATGTGGCTTAATGAGATGGCATGATTAAATTACAGGCTGACACATGGCAACTGCTCGAAAAACAAAAATAAAAAAGATGTTTTGCGTAAAACAGCCAAAATAAAATTTTACTTCCTTCGTCCCATTTTATGTGAGACAAAAAATCATTTTTAATGTTCCAAAATACATGAGACCATATTATATATTTTACACTAAGATTCCTTTTATACACTCATTTAATATTTTTTAACTATAAAAAAGAGTATTATTGTAGTTATCAAACATAACTATTAGTTTCGAGTTCGAACTCTGGGAATATATCAGCGTTGATAGTAAAAATCCTACCATTCGAGGTGCCTATCAAACTCCCGATTCCGGATTAGTCTAGTATGGGCCTATTAAGTCATTAGCTCGACGTGGAGCAACCCAAAATACCAGATGTAATATGCAAAAAAAATCAATAAACAAACAACATTAATTATTGGAAAATAAGATTAAAAGAGTAAAAACAAAGCTTATTCACAAACTATTAACAGAAACAAAAAAACCTCGCATAAATTGGACGGAGGCAGTGCTATGTTTTCTTACAGTAAATTTTAGGGCAAAACGGAAGTTTTTGGGCAATATATAATTGCGATAATTGCGGTATAGAAGGTCGCCTCAAAGTGAATGCAGACGCATGACAACGGATGACAGTCCAACCACGACTCCTATCTTTGATGCCGGTCAAGAATCATACTCTTAACGATAAAGTTTTTATTTTGTTGGAAACTCATTGCGTTCTTTTCTTGGATAAAAGAAATTTGTAAAATTGTTGACATTTCTAAGGGTAACTTTTTTCATTAGAGGATTTAGCAACTTATAATTATAACCTATCTTTTTTACTTAATTCAATTTAATGTTTTGGTGCAAATGAGAAACGAAATAGTATCTTGTTGGCTGAAAGAAAAATTAATGGAAACTTGTCTTGACTTCCCATATTCCACCGACGAAGTTCGGTAGATATGCGTACTTTGATTGTTTCAAACGCAAATTAACTGAATTGAGTCATCAAACGAATAAAAGTCCAAAGAAATAAAGATAGCAGAAAGAAAAGCATAATTTCCATCACATCAAACACCACAATACGAACTCTATATAAAGAGCACCAAACAACATCATGTAGTCTCAAGCAAATCAAATAGTACTGAAGCAACAAAACACAATGGCACAATACGTATCAATCTTGTTGTTATATTTGATCCTTTCTGCCATTTACGGCATCCAAGCTGTGGAATACACAGTCACCAACCGAGCCGAATCGACACCCGGTGGAATGCGTTTCAACAACGAGCTCGGATTGGATTACACCAAACAGACAATGTCCTCAGCTAGTGAGTTCATCTGGAGGCTGTTCCAGCAAAACACCGAAGCTGAACGCAATAATGTCCCCACCGTGGCTCTCTTCGTCGACGACATGGATGGTATTTTCTATTTCTGATCACGATGATTTATAAGTTTCAAGTTGTGACAAATACGCATGTTAAATTTAAACTCTTGTGATCACGATGATTTATAAGTTTCAAGGGTGCTTTTAATTGTTTAACAATTTTCCTATTTATGTGGCAATTAAGATTATGTTTAGTTTAGAAAATAATTTTCTATTTTTTGATTTTTTTTGAAAATTAAAAATATTTAAAAAATATGTTTATTAATAAAAAAATTAACAATTTTTTTTATTTTTCATCTCTGTTTTCTAGTTTTTTAAAAAATAAAAAAAAAATCAACTAAATAGCTACTAAAATTTTCTTTCTGTTTGTAAATCTTGGTGCATTGAGATGAAGGAGAAGTTAATTTAAAACCTCTAATTCCAATATTTGCCATCAAAATTTGCGCAAGCACAAATTTAATGAAGATTTATTATTATTTTTATTATAACTTTTAAAACTCGATAAAAAGAGTTGTCAACATTTTCAATCATTATTAATTTCATTATCAGTTTGAATTCTATTAAATGATGGCGTGTGGATATACTAAAAGTGATAAAAATATCAAATTTTATAATTAAAAGTAATATGAGTGGAAGACATGGTCCTAGAAACAACTAAAAATCCTTCAAAGTTGGATGTCACGAATTAGCTTGAAACATTGACGACTTTCTTTATTTTTCTTTTCAACATTATAATAAAAATGACAAACATTTTGCTAAGTGATAAGTAAAGCTATATATATATCATATATTAAAACTATATATATATATATAAAAGTAAAGCTATATATATAATCCCTCCATCCCATAATAATAAACAAGTTTTCTTTTTTTATTCGTCCCAAATTATAGACTTGTTTTCTTTTTAAGATTAGTGGTTGTCTGTTATTTTATTATATTGTCCTCCTTTAATGTATTGAAAATTGTGTCATTAATTGTTAAGATATAATTTTAAGGATAAAATTGGAAAAGTCTTCTAAAATTTAATTAGTCTAACCAATTTTTGAATCCATGTGAAAAAGTCAACAAGCCTATTTTTATGGGACCGAGTGAGTATCATAAACTATTGCATTGAATCCAATGACAGGTATTGCATACAAAATCAACAATGAAATCCATGTAGGAGACAATTACATAGAAGGCATCAAGGGAGACATAAAGTGGGATTTCAACGGCGTGTTGTACCACGAGATGACACACATCTGGCAATCAGACGGGTCAAAGGGGACGAAGGCACCCAGTGGCTTGATCGAAGGGATTGCTGATTTTGTCAGATTGAAAGCTAACTATGCAGTGCCCGGTTGGGTTCAACCAGGCGAAGGAAACAGATGGGACGAAGGCTACAGTGTCACCGCTAGGTTTTTGGACTATTGTAATGATCTGAGAAATGGGTTCGTGGCTGAGTTGAACAAGAAGATGAAAGATACTTATAGTGACAACTTTTTTGTTGAGTTGTTGGGGAAGAGTGTTGATCAGCTTTGGAGTGACTACAAGGGCAAGTATGGCAAGAACTAATTAAGTTGCTTGAATACTTATACCACATTTACGGTTTTATAGCTTATGATTGATATATGTAATGGCAATAAAGTCCATGTCAAATTCGGGGTCATATTATTACAGTTATTAATAAAATGGACGAGTTATCTTCCTTTTTTCGTTGAGGTTTCGCAATGGAATGTTCTTCAATATTTTTAAGCCTTTTTTAACCGTTGTTTCAATTGGCCTTTTGCAAACAAATAAATGAGTGAGACGTAAGACATTGTCTCAATTGTTGGAGTATGCCCTCGTCCATGATCTCACTCATTTATTTGTATCATGTATGAATATGGATGTAATCCAAATGCAAATAAAGTATTTTTCTTATAAAAAAAGCTAATGTGTTGGAAAAATATAAAATTAAAGAGAACTTTAACTAATTTACTTCTATAATTTTCAAGAATTAACTTTCTTAAAAATAAATGATTTAAACCAAACAATCACAAAAATTAATTACAATGACAAATTCAAACGAAACAATGATCCTAACTGTCACTTATGACTATCTCATTTAGGAAAAGAAATAGACCATTTTTAAAGCAAAAGCAATAGAGACTTGAAAGTAAATTCATTAGTAAATCTAAGTAAATAAATAATGCATGCTTGCATCAGAATAACAAACGATTGTTATCATTCAAACCCCCTGAAAAGTAGCCTTCAAGTGATTAATTATATTGGCCTAATTTGAAAATAAATTGTAGATTCATATCAATCAAACTTATCAAAATCTCACAGCACTCTTCTTCCATGTAATTCTGTCATTTGCATAATTATAATACAGAGCGGTTAATTTACTTAAATTGCTTATGGTTTCCTCCTTGCCATTCCAGTTGGATTTCCATCAAACAACGCATCAATCATGGTCTCTATATCTTCAGGCTGATACTTGATGTACTTCTCTGATTGCCTTCCAGGATCTAAATACTGTGAAAACCTGCCGAGAAATGATCGGTAAGCCGGAATCATGACTGCTGAGATAGAAACTCTAAGTTCAGACTGAAGCTGCGCATCACTCACAACCCAAGTGGATTGAGTCTTGTGGATTTCATCAAACATCATGTTGAAGCTTTTGAATATCTCCTTCAAGAAAGGCTTTTGAACTTTCCCGTTAACCTGTAGACCCTCATGCCCTAAACATCCCAGAATCTTGTTCCATGTATCTCTTTGATAGTTCTTGTGGTAGTTCCTGAGATCAGAGGACTTTTTTCGGCACCATGTGTCGCCCATCACTTCGTAAATCTCTGCAGAACCTTTGATCTTCTGCAGGATGTAACGGCCATTGTTCATCATGAAAATGCAACTCAATGCAATGTCTTTATAGAGTTTGGATTTGTCTGCCAAATTGGAGTCTAGTAAATCCATCACTCTCATCAATTGATTCGAGAATGGAGACAATTGGTTTTCCTCGTCATCATTGTTATTGTTGGCGTTCTGTGCTTCGCCCCCTTCAAAACACGGCCTCCTAGTTGAGTCTGCTCGCTCAATCCTGGAATGCTCCCTGAAGACTTGTTCCAGGGTTGCCTTGTACTCGCACGTATATTTCAGATAATTCATCGTGTAGCGAGTCAATGGATGAACAGCACCACCAGGAACAGGAGTTTTTCCAGTTTCAGACTTGATTGAATTTTCCAAATCACTGAATATACAAATCGTGGCCTCTCCAATTCTAGAACGAGCAGATAATGTTTCACTTTTCAGCTCATTCTGGCTTTCCTCCGGGAACAAACCATCCATGGTAGAAATACTATCGCGCAATGCCTCATACATGTCAAGAAACTTGAATAACTTCTCTGCAGAACGCTTAGTCATAGCGACCCCTTCGGAAAAATTAAGAAGTTGAATAACAACGCCACGCGTGAGATTTCTGAAAAGGCTAGAAGAGATGGATGGATAATCCGCGAAAACTGCCTCAGCAAGCTTGCACTCCTTGGAGAAATATATTGTTGCACAATCCTTGAATGTTTTGATCCAAGGTGGAATCTTCCTTTCTAATGCTTCCCATTGCATCTTTTGAACCTCATCAATGCTTATACTTTCGAAACCAATCTTACTTAGGCACTCATCAAATGCTTGTCGCCTTACAATCATGTAAATCTGGCAACATTCAGATTCAAAACCCCCTTCAATCATCTCTTTAGCAATCCTACTTAGATTGACAACAACATCTTCTGAATATCCCAAGAGGAAGTCATTTTCTTCTTCTTTGGTTCGTTCAGAATCCTGTAACGTGCAATGATCAGCCTCCTGTTGTTTCCCCGAATTAGGATCAATGTCCGCGGTGTTACTTCTCGAATCTTCAAGTAGCATCCTGAATTCCTCTTCCAGGTACGACATGGCTCGCTGTTGAATGCTTCCAACACAATTGATCAACAAAGCGTAGGTCTGATCAGATTTGAACCGATGATGATCCAACTGCGCATTCAGCTTGGAAACTCGTTGCACAGAATTCAAAAGAGCTGTGTCATCCTCTTCGTCCTGACACCAGTGCTTTCCTTTGTCATCATTGGCTTCGCGTTTTGCGATCTTGTCTTCAACAAGATGCAAGAACTTGTCAACAAACACAGGAATGACCCTTTTCTCTTCTTGATCCTTTTCTTCCCTTAACCCACCATCTTTATCTTCGAAAGACAGGCTTAAGATAAACTGATCAATCTCCTCGGACACCGATTCAAGAGTGTAATCAATTTCAGGGCCTCCAGGTTTTTCAACATTACCTTCGTTGTTCTCCGGAACTACATTGTTGGTTGCTTTCTTGTCTGATTCTTTAATTTCTACATCAGGTTCCGGATAATCTTTAGAAACAGGATTGTTGGAACTGTTGTCAGGATCGGGAATGGTATTGTGAAATTCTGAGGAGTTAGTCTCTGATAGGTTCAGTTTCTCTGGAGAATGCTTTTCAGAGAATTTTCTTTCCATGGTAATCGTGAAAGCAAAACGATGGAGAAGAGAAAGGAAGAAAGGATTGTGTTGGATTTGTTTTCTCTTTCTTTCTTTCTTTCATTTTTTTTGGTTTCGAGTTACTGAGTCTTCGGGATTTGGTTGGTGTTGAGGGCGAGGATGGAAATAGTCGTAGGGACAAGAATTAATGGTTAATTTTGGTTTTAATTGATATTGTGAGTTTTGTTGACCATTGATTCTTCTTAAAAAAAGCGTCGTTTTTTCTCCACACACACAAAATTAAAATCAGTTTTTCTATCACACGTATAAATGGGTCGGAATTATTGTGAGAATATTCAAGCAAACTAGCAAAGATCATATATAATACAGTATTTTAATAATCTTTTTGTTCAGATCTACAAAAATTCTGTGCTATATATTCAACTCAAATGATTTAAGTATCAATTATTAATTCTTGGTGTCAAGATTGAAAGTACTGCATTTATCTTTCATTAAAGTTCATATATATGACTTCTAGAATTAGGGCGAAAAAAAAGAATTGCGAGGTATAAAATTTGAATGAAAAAGGTCTTGTTACCCTCATGATTTTCCAGTGAATTATGATGATGGGATTGGATGTTATGCTCTGATACCATCTTGCAGAATAAGTTATCTTATTCAGGTTTTTCTATTATAAGCCTCACTATTTATATGATTCTTCTTTTGATGTGATCCTTTTACATACGTCTTAACATTTGTGCTCTATTAGCAAAGGAAAATTGGGTTGATCTTATTAATATTTTTTTGTGGACAAAGGAAAAAGAGCTCGTTAAGTAAAGTATAAGCTAAGAATAAGTTTCTAGCCCGGTGGTATTGAGTCGTCTTTGATGGTAAGGGTCAGAGTTCAATTCTCAGAGAGCCAATATATCAACAAAATAAAGAACTGAGGCTCCTTTTGGCCATCTCAAACTTTATCACTAAGGGATCGAGAATTTGATTTTTTTCGTGGAGCAAATTAAATAACTTGACAAAAAAAAAAGACAAATCGAGACAAATTATTTATTATGTTCCTGCACTAAAAAACAGTTGATAGTTGTCACTTAACCGCTGCAAAAACTGCAGCCTTCAATTGATTATCTTCCTTGGACTCCAAAAAGGATTATGTGGATTCATATTAATCAATATCAACAACTCTATTGTTCCATGCTGAGCAAGTTGCATAACTATAATACAAAGTAGTTATATACATAAATTTATTATTGCCTCCGCCTTGCCTGACCAGTTGGGTTTCCATCAAACAACTCATCAATCATAGTCTCCACATCTTCAGGCTGATACTTGATGTACTTCTCTGATTGCCTTCCAGGATCTAAATACTGGGAAAACCTGCCAAGGAATGATCAGTAAGCCGGAATCATAACAGCTGAGATAGAAACTCTTAGTTCAGACTGAAGCTGCTCATCACTGACAACCCAAGTGGATTGAGTCTCGTGAATTTCATCAAACATCATGTTGAAGCTTTTGAATCTCTCCTTCAGGGCGGACTTTTGTACTTTCCAGTTAACCTGAAGACCCTCATGTGCTAAACAACCCAAAATCTTATTCCAGGTCTCTCTTTGATAGCTCTTGTGGTAGTTCCTGAGATCAGAGGACATTTTTCGGCACCATGTGTCGCCCATCACTTCGTGAATCTCCGTTGAACCTTTCACCTTCTGCAGCATCTAGCGGCCATTGTTCATCATGAAAATGCAACTCAATGCAATGTCTTTGTAGAGCTTGGACTTTTCTTGCAAATTAGAGTCTAATAGATCCATCAATCTTGTTAACTGACTCGCAAATGGGGATAATTTTTTTTCCTGAACATCATTGTTGTTGTTAGTGTTCTGTGCTTTGCTCCCATCAAAATGAAGTCTGCTATTCGAGTAAGGTGGCTCAATCTTGGAATGCTTCCTGAAGACTTGTTCAAGAGTTGCCCTGTACTCGCACGCATATTTCATATAATTCATCGTGTAGCGAGTCAATGGATGAACAGCGCCACGAGGCACTGCAGTTCGTCCTGTATTGGACTTGATTGAATCTTCCAAGTCGCGAAATATATAAATTGCAGCTTCTCGAATCCTGGAACGAACAGAGGAAACTTCATTTTTCAGCTCATTTTGGCATTCCTCAGCGAACAAACCATCCATAGTAGAAATAGTATCACGCAATGCCTCATACATATCAAGAAACTTGAATAGTTTCTCTTCAGAGCGCTCAGTTGTTGCAACCCCTTCAGCAAAATTAAGAAGTTGAATCACAATGCCACGCGTGAGATTGCTGAAAAGGCTAGAAGAGATGGATGGATAATCTGGGAAAATTGCCTCACCGAGCCTGCGTTCTTTCGAGAAAAATATGTTTGCACAATCCGTGAACGTCTTGATCCAAGAAGGGATCTCCCTCTCCATTGCTTCCCACTGCATTTTCTGAATCTCATCAATGCATATACTTTCGAAATCATTCTTTCTCTGGCACTTATCAAATATCTGTCTCCTGAAAATCATGTAAACTTGACAACATTCCTACTCAAAACCTCCTTCAATCATTTCTCTAGCAATTCTGATCATATTCGTAAGAACATCTTGCGAATATCCTAATTCACCGTTGCTGCTGTTCTGATTGTTTTCTTTTTCATTGAATTTCTCGGAATCTTCTGATGTGCAATACAAATCGGGTTCCATCTTTGCGCTGTTGCTTTTTCTAGTTTCCAGAAGCATTCTGAATTCTTCTTCCGGTACGACATGGCTCGTTGTTGAATGCCTCTGACGCGATTTAACCACTCGGCATAGTTTTGATTACATTTGAAACGATGATTATCCAATCGAGTATTCAACTTGGAAACTCGGATTATAGAATTCAAGAAAGAGGTGTCATCCTCATGATCCTGACACCAGTGCTTTCCTTTGCCATTATTGAAATCACGTTTCGCAATCTTATCTTCCACAAGATTCAAGAACTTCTCAACAAACACTGGAACGACCCTTTTCTTTTCATGACCCGTTCCTTATTTTAATCCATCATCTTTATCTTCCAAACACAAGCTTGAAATAAATTGATCAATCTCCTTGAACATTGATTCGAGAGTGTGATGGATTTCAGGGTCTTCAGGTTTGTCAACAATGCCTTCAGGTTCATCCTGAAAGATATTGTCAGTTTTTTCGTTTGGTTCCTTAAATTCTGCATCAGATTCAAAAGCCTGATTGCAAGTATGACTAGAATTAATTCCAGAGTCAAATTCAGGGATGGTGTTGTCAGGTTTTGAGGAATTAATCTCTAATAGGTTCAGTTTCTCAGGAGAATGCTTTTCAGAGAATTTTCTTTCCATTGTAATCATGAAAAAAACAAGAATGGGACAAGAGAGAGAAGGGATGATCTGTATTGACTGGTGTTGAAAAGAGACAATTGAAATGGTTTTGAGGAATTATCTCTAATATGTTCTTTTTTTCGGTTTTGAGTTACTGAGGTCTTGAGATTTGGCTGTTGTTGAAGAGAGATAATTGAAATGGTCGTACGAACAGGAATTAATAGCTAGTTTCGTTGCAGCTCATGGTGTGAAATTTGGAAACATAAAGGAAATAGCAGCGGCAAGGTTTTTCATTATGGGAAACGTTCACTTCTATAGAAATAAAAAATGCCAACTTTTTTGAAAATGACAAATAAGGAGGAAACTATTGGCATAAATACCAACATTTAGAACCACTAGCAAGAAATTGAAGAAATTTAGTAAAAAAAGATATTTCCGCATCTTATATCGAGAGAGGTATGTAAACGGTATATAAACTAGTTTTAACTCCCGAACGTTGTCCCGAGATACTATGACTTTATTTTTATTTTTTTATAAATATTTGAGATTATAAGAAAAGTTGTTTTAAATCAAAAAATTATAAAAATATAAGAATTAACACCAAAGTTCTCATAAAATTTGTTTTCATATTTTTTTACTTTTTAATAAAGAAAATAAATATTAACCAAAATATTAAATATTTTAGTGAAAATTACCACATGTCATGCAATTGCAATGCTAAGTATCAAAACAATATATTGCCAAATGTCAGATCATTATGAAGTGTATTAAACTTTTATATATTATATAGATATATTAGTTTCCATGTTTGTTTATTTTTTTAATAAATAAAGTGAATGTTAAATGAAATATTGAATATTTTAATTAGAACTATCACATGTCATGTACTTGAAATACCAAGTGTCAAAATAATATCTTACCAAATGTCAAATTATTATGAAAGTGTATTCAGTTTTTATATATTATATAGATATAGATATAAATATAGATTGAATTTAATAACACAAAAAATTAAAATTTACCAATTTGAGAAACTATAAACAAATCAAATCCATATATTTAATTGAAGATGTAACTTGAAAACATAATAGAAAATAAACCCAAAAATTTCACCTTACCATATAAAAATGATTTTCGAAAAGAAATGAATTCCGAAAAGTAAAGAACTCGTCACTTTCAAACCTTCCAAATATGTTAGGATGATGACATGGAAAAAATTAATCTCGAGAATATCAAATATTCTGTGAACCAATTTTGACTATCAAGCATTCCATGTATAGAATGTAATTTTGACATCCTAATATCACCTTTGCCACTACCCATGGTCGGACCCGTGACCAGCGTATAATTCGTATAGTTGGGGTCGGTGTGGAGCATATGTATCTTTGATCGAGTCAGTCCAATTGCTTCTATACACCCTTCTGATATCTGTCTGGTACTGTGGTGATCATGTAGCATGCTGACATTTGCATATATGTTCTAACTATCTGTATCTGTAAATATGGCACGTGGTAGAGGTAGAGGTAGACCTAGAAGAGTGTTTGTTGCTCATTCTGCTGTGGATCCGCATGATTCACATAGTGCGCCAGAGGCCGCAACGCCAATACCTCAGCAGCAGCCCCAGCTTCAGAAGCTTATTACCGCTCAGATGGAGATGTTTGAGCGCATGACTATAGTTCTCGAGCGGATAGAGATAGCTCAGCCGGGTCAGCCGGCAGTTGATTAGCCAGTTCTGCCAGTTGGGGCAGTTGTAGTTCCGCCATTAGTGCCACCAGCTCAGCTGCCGCAGCCAGAGGAGGCCGCAATTGATGTTCTAGTGGTTGCACCTGTTGCACCACGGACAAAGGAGGATGATATATTGGATAGGTTCATGAAGCTACAACCTCCTAGATTCTCTAATGTGATGGGGGAGGATCCCTATGATTTCTTTCTGGAGGTGGAACATCGTTTTGAGGCTCGAGACAGTACTGATGATGCCAGTAGGGTCAGACTCTGTGCATTTCTTCTGAGTGGCCGAGCAGCTAGATGGTGGAAGAGCCTTGAAGCTCGAAAGGGTTTCAGTTGGGCCAGATTTAAGGAGGAGCTCATTGCTTCTGTCCTTCCCCGAAGCATTCGGGATAAGAAGGCAAATGAGTTCGCTGATTTCCTTCAGGGATCGAGCATGTCAGTGACGGAATATGAGTGTCACGACTCATTCCCGGGACCTGTGACCAGCATACGAGGTGAACCATCTATGGGAGCCCGACTCATCCCACACAAACCTCCATGAACAAAACTATTACCCAAAATCATATTTAATGGAATATGATAAAAACCAATTAAAGGTTTAAACATCATTTATTAAAACAAAACATAATATAAATTTGTGCGAAAATAATTTCAAATTAAACATTTGAAATACCAAATACAATAACTAAAACTAAAACAAAACCCATAAAAAAACCCGGTGTGGA